>JAQFYU010002804.1:0-11118 GCA_034694905.1 Ceratophysella granulata
ACCAATCAGCTAATTTCACGCATTTCGCGCATTTTACGCATTTCACGCAGTTTTGCGTTTTACGCAGCAAAAAGTCCTAAACTGCGTAAAAGGCGAATCCTGCCAAATACATACATACGCTATGCAATACCACGCACGTGCATACATACATAGATAAAAGAAAATTGAGACATCCATTTTCCGTAAGAACTAAAAACGCTTGAAATTGAAAATGCTCTCAGTTGATGTTCACTGTTCACTCACGGAGCAGATAGATGAGCAGAATAAGCATTTATTAATGTATCAAGCACTTTATTGGATAGTATGTATGAAGTATGGCCTACTTCATTCATATTTATATCATCCATGTGCCCAATACCAATGTAGTGTTGCCTAATCACTTAATAAGCTCAAAAACTTAACTTGCCCTGCCATTGTCTTTCGTCAAACATGAAACTCATAATTATTTGCTTTGTAGTGAAAGCGACATCGAAAACGTTATGAATGATGACATCGGATCGCTTTAAGTCGCCAGTCGTCTCGCCACATGGGGTTTGAGCAAATTGTTTATTTATACCCATCATAGACGAATTTAATTGTTTCCCCAGCTCCAACAATCACGCCCTACTATTGATTATTTTTATTGTAGGATTCCAAATTTCATACCTACGCCTTCACAGCACACACCCTACTTATTCATGCTTTGTCATGGCCTCAATCAAGACTCATCAATTTTAATAGAGAATCATCCCCACTTCAGGTTCATTGTGCTTCGTGATATTTGGTTTTGTTAAATATGATTCAGTTGGCTTCGCTTACGTATTTCGAGTGAAGGTCTTGTAGATATGGAGATGAGAACTTAATTCCCGACGGACTGAAGAACACGTAGACGATTTCATTCTGTATACAAAGGCCGCCGGTATTAATAAAGTTATGAATTACGAAAGAATGTACTATAATGTAAATGTTACAATTCACGCTTCAAATTGAAATCGATGACGGTTTACCGATTGATTTTCTATTGATTTGAGGTTATTTTCCAAATCGGGGTGACCTATTGTTCGGTACGCTGTAACGGCTTCAAATTGAATGCTTGCATTCCGTAAAACGTTACCAAGAGCATCTGTCTTTAGACTTCCGCATGGATAGAGTAAAGGTAACTGACTTGGATTTCTATCCGCTTCTGGAAGATGAGAGAATAAAAATTTAATGATACAACAATTAAGCTTTACTATGATAACAATTAACTAGGAGAATATTATATTGTTAGACCCTCAGAGTGCTGAAGTGTAATACTATACTTCAACACTCTGAGGTTAGACCTTCGACAATGAGTTGAGCCAAATGTTCCGAATTTCCAACTTGACTGACAATAAAGTTTGAAGTTGAACCCAAGTCCTCCTCAGTCATTCCGTACAGTTTTAAAATGCTTGAAAGCGTTGCGGGTCCAACGCAGAAAGTTGGTCTATTTCTCCAAGTTGATTTCAGGCGTTCTTCCCAGTCTTTCGTGATATCCGGTGCTTCAGAAATACAATTCTGAATGCTTTCAACACAACGTGGACTGGTTAGAATAAGACCTGGTTTAAAATTATAATATAGCACAAATTATTAGATACTACTTCTACATATTTCATCCGCGGGATAAATCAGCATCATGGATCAGGCTGTCACCTGGTGCCCTGGTTCATTTCATTACACTACATCCGCGGGCGGATACTACTGAACCTGTGGACTACCACCGACGCGACTAGTACACGTAAATACGCGTACAAACACAAACAAGTGCTGTATTTTATAAATGCGCTAATCCATGTATTGCTTTGAGCTTTCTTCGCAAAATACTTGTTATCTATCAGGTATCAGAAATCGGTAAAACTCAACAGAAATGTCACCTCTAGATGCAAAATGCTGTCAATAATTTTTAGCACAAAATTCCAAATACATGTATTTTCTTTTCTATTGAATTAATTACCGCCGTACAACTTCGATTCTGAAATCAAGTCGGTGTCAAATGTCAAAGCCACATTCAATTGTTCTATTCATTTGGAATTCGAACAAATAGTTAAGTTGGATAAACGAATAAATCATTAAAACGGATCAAAAACTCAACCTAATCAAAAATCAAAACCCACTTTTCAAAATCCCAATGTGTTTATATAATGTATAGATCTATTTCTGACGGGAGGGAATAAGAACATCAACTATTTTCAGAGGTGTCACGTAAAACTGGGCTTTGAATACACAAATAAAAAGACAGCGTTTGCGATTTTGTGAGTTAGCGTTAGCACTATAAAGTGTTCTGTTCCAACCAAATTAACGGTCAATACCTTCTGTATATATCTTGGGTCAATACCCACTTTTATGCCACCCAGCCCAGACAACCTTTTCTTATAATTAAATCACACCTTTGGTTATATGGAAAACTCATCACCCTGTGATTTCATGTTAATTTAATATGACAACGAATTATCAACTCTGCAAATAAATCCCATTAAATCATTTTTTGCCTAGAAATCAGTGGCAATAACCCTGCTAGCATTATTACACATTTATGTTAGAGTTAGAATGACACCATGAAAGTTTTTTTGGCGTCTTTTTTTTGCTTGTTTGTGGGCGTGCAGATTTGAGTGTGGAGACAGATTGGAAGAAGTAATGGCAGAGGAGTGTGTGTACCCTTGTGCTGTGAAGGCGTTTGTATTTGGCGGCGAAGACGGTCTAAGTTGAGGAAGTGGAAGTGTATGACAGGGACAGGATTTGTCACCAAAACATCCTTACGAACCGAGAGAAGGCGTCGTAGTTGGGTCGTGAACCGTTCCTCAGCCCCTTCCGCCGCCTTGAGTACCCGTACTTCCAGCATCACGAAGGCCTCTTGTCGTCCCGCACACACCCCTGCCCAGTCACACGAGCTGACACTTGAGTCAGCCAGTCCACAAATCCACTTACTTAGCGCCTTCCACTCAAAAAACATCAGCTGGGTCTCACCGAGAGAACTAACTGGACTGACTGGGGGGGGGGGGGGACGGCAAGCCGGACCTTCGACTGCTTCAGCAATTTTGGGCTCTTTGACTTCGCTGTGGACTGTGGACACAAGACTGGACACACAAGAAGTACTATATATATAGCAGAGCCTTCTTGCCTCAAAATTCCGAGTGTTAAATCTCCATACGCCGCCCACGCACACGGCACAATTCCATCGCAAGTAAAAGTAAACTCCACACAAATATAAAATATCAATCAATACGTAATATGACCTAATATAAAGATGTATCCACCTCCAGTCAGTCCAGCCATCGTAGAATATTTGGTATTTCTGGACTTTACAGTATGCCATGGACAATGGATAGAAAATTACAAAGTTTCTGGGCTCCTGGGCCCTTACGGGCATGACTTGGAACTTGCAACGGAACA
Source organism: Ceratophysella granulata (assembly GCA_034694905.1). Lineage (NCBI taxonomy): Eukaryota > Metazoa > Arthropoda > Collembola > Poduromorpha > Hypogastruridae > Ceratophysella > Ceratophysella granulata. Next base: position 3,388 of record JAQFYU010002804.1, read on the forward strand.
TTCTGAGGGTCGCAATCGCAAGGTACGACAAAATTACCCTACTATAAGTTTTTGTTCTCATTGCGAATCGCGATAACCAACTATGTAACTAAACACTAACCTCTCAAAGGTGCCCGTTCTAGCTGTTTGTTAGGTCGTCTTCCGTTTGAATTTGAACTACAACCTGGTGCCTGAACCATTGACCCTGAATATTGTATAAGCAAAGTTGCACTCTCGAAGGCGACTACACTACAAACTACAACTACATCGTATAAGTTCTGTAAGGGTCATTTGACGTCCGCAGAGTGTTCCACACGCCATTATATTCCAGCAGAGACTTTGTCGGGTTTTTATGAGTCTACACCGAAACCTAGTCAAGTGGTTGCAGTTAGCGTCTTCGGTCATTATAATTTCATAGTGGTGCTCAGTAGCCTACTACCTACTAACGGGCTACCTTGCGCTTTCTCTATTTATCCTTTTTCCGTCCGGAGGAAAATGTACGTACGTACACGGTCCCGGTCAAGGCGGCCAAGGAACGCAAGGATTAGCAAAATTGGGACACTTAGGATGAGACAAGCAATGTGAGAAGAAACTTTTTGTGACCAAGGCTGTTAATCTTTAGCCGCTTGTCGGAGCTGAAATCCAACGTTGCGAAACAACTCGTTATAAAATTCAAATGAAACAATCTTGAATTAATCGGTGAAAACTGAATTGGTGTTTGTTAAGTAGTTCTTTTGAAGCAAGGCCCAGGAAATTCCTTCCACAAACAACCATATTCTTGAAATCATTTCGTCCCAAAGCTTCTTGATTTTTTGAGCGCTTTGACTTAAAATCATGCATCATAATTAATTCAATTGACTTGCAATGCCGATTTGTGTGTCCAACTTACTAACCTAGAAAGAACTAGGTCAGCTGTATTGAAGCGCTCCTATTGAAGCGCTGTTCTGTTGAACGTACTACGCAGAAGAGAAAGACCTAGCAGAGCTGCCTGCATTTAAGTCCGATAACGGTCTATAGATTCAACTATTGACTTTAATTACATATCTTTTGGCAATTATATATCGCTTGGCGTACTACTATTGCAATAATTTGTCATTATGAGCCTTGTAAAGTAAGTATGTATGGTTACTGGATACGACTTACGACAGGAACATTTATTCTGTGTATTCGTCTTAATGTAGTAGTGGACTCACTAGTGTATTTGATGTGGGTTGATATGAACTTGAACTGAGTGTTGCGTTGCGATCATATGGTGATGGTGATGCTTTTTAAAATTGACTTTGGAAGATTATTTAATCTGGTTGTGTATTAATTAAAGTTCATCATTTCCGGTGTGCTGCAGGATTGCTTTGAGTTATCAGTAATATTTTGCACGTGCAGCTGAAATTGAAAATCTTCGGACATGAACGGTTTTATGAAACTTTTTATTCTAGCGTAAACTTCCACATCGTGCAACTCGAGCCAAACCTGATCTACATAATTGCTGCTCGCTACCGAGTTCCAGGCAAGGCCCTGTATTGAATTATGAATTTGATATCTATATAACTAAAAGTCGGAGCTGACCTACTTCCTAATGATAGTGAACGACTTTCGCTATTCCTCAATTTGTACTTGTCGGAAGTCCGAATCCGAAGTGCTAGTTTTGAAGCAGGCTCAGATTTTGCAGCCTATGTAGTTTCCATTGTAATATACCAGATACCAGGGGATTCCGAATTAGGAAACACTATTTGTCGTTTTGGAACATCGCTTTTTGGGGTTGCCTGCTACAACAGCAGGCAATTGTAAAAAATTCTCCAACAGGAAGCCCGATGTCGTTTAGTCCAACTGACTCCCGATAATGCCTGGAGCATGCAGCCATTAGGAAATACGTATGTTGATTTAGTCGTGATCCTCTAGTACATAGTGTTGTATCACACACAATCGATATTTAAGGTTTTAAATACTATTACGGTTTGACGGTTTGATAATTCACAAGATTCTACATAACAGCAAGTAGGTCTCGCAAATATCTAACTTGCGTACTTATATTATGTATAGAATATGGAACACATTCTGCTTCACCCACCACATGGCCCGCATAGCATTAGCTTAAACACATACCCACTTCAAAAAGGAAGGTCAGCAGAAGACTACGGTGGTGGTGAATCTCCAACTCTTCTGGTTTCGATTTTCCATTCGCGTTTTGCAATGCTACTCTGTTTGTTTTTCGTGCTTTCATCCTGTCTGTGTAAAGATTGTATTGTGGAGGATATGATTAAAGGATCTGGAGCTAATAGCTAATAACTAACCCACCAACTTTCTAAATGTATCACACTTAACCCAACCATGGAGCTTTATCGTACCGTCATCGACATTCTCTGCAGTATAACAAATATATGCTGTGTATGAATGACATGACTTGAGATTGAGAGAATGTGCAGATATCAGCGTTACTCCCCCCTCCTGTAGTGTACGATTATGGTTATTTTGACAAGTGGTGTAGTTGGATATGCTATTTTGTATTTAGTATGCAAATAAATGCCAATACAAGTGCAGGTAGACTCAATGAAAAGCAGAGATGATCCCTAATTCTTATCCTTATCTACATAGTGGAATAGCTTGAATGGCAGAATGTGTTTTACATATGTATAATACTGTAGACATGAAGGCGTGTAACGTGTAAATCAGAGTGTTGCTAAATATTTGTTTATTTCGTGTCTCTCCAGTAATAGATCCCTCATCATATTCATCCCGAAATTACCTTGAAGCTTAGAAATCAGCTGCAGCTTTTACTCATATAATATCACATATCAGTGCAAATTGACATCGACCCTTCTTTTGTCGGCTCCAACGGATGTGTCCCTACAACAGGAAGTAAAGGATTTATTGGAATAGTGATGGAAGAAGGAGACGGCAGACTTTCAGCCACTGCCCGGTTTGATGAAGAAAGTGACGAAGGAGCTCAAAATGACGGCTGGAACGGGTACGTGGACCATGCTGAGGAAGAGAGACTCGGCGTAATTGCCAAATACGACAAGGGACGCGAAGAGGGAGCTCAAATTGACGATTGGGAAGACCCTGCTTTCCCACTTCATCATACTACGGATCGATATGGCTTTATTCAGTAAGTAGAATCATATTCTGGTGGAACTAAAACTAAAGTATTGAGTTCGTCGATTGACTCATACAAAAACTGTACTATCATTTGAAAGTCACGGATAACCTGTGTTTGCGTTGCTCTGAAAAATGATCTTTTGCATCTCAAGAGCTTCTAAATTCAAATAGATATTGGCAAGTTAACATGGAAATTGGTTTATTTTCGCAGTGATTCTGAGCTGCCGAAGATCAAGGCGGAACATAACAAGCGAATTGAAGTTGAGAATGGGAGATCAGAGAAATGGCTTAAGATGCGGAGTAAATGGGAAAAGTTTCGTGGAAGTGTGAAGCTGAAAGAGCGTACCTATAAAGGAATTCCAGATCGAGTCCGAGGACAAATTTGGAGCTTATTGCTGGACTTACAGACTATCAAAAGTACTCAGAGAGGAAGATATGAGGTATGAGATACGGAAGTCAGAAGTAGATTTTGCATGACCTATGCAAAATACGTAAACTTATACTCTATATATAGAGTATTTACATATACTCTATAAGATGCAAGAATACGTAAACAAATTCGGTTCCTTTGGTTTCAATGTAGGAGATGTTGCAATTGGCACGAAAGTATTCGCCGGATGTCCGACAAATTGATTTGGATGTAAATAGGACGTACCGAGACACTCAAATGTTTCGTGAGAGGTTTGGTACGTCCCAGAAGTCTCTTTTCAACATTCTGTGCGCGTATTCTGTTTACAACTCGGAAGTGGGTTACTGTCAAGGGATGTCTCAAGTTGCTGCTCTCCTTCTCATGTATTTACCTGAAGAAGATGCCTTTTGGGCGTTGGCACAATTGATGACTCATCACAAGTACGGGATGCATGGTATATCTTCAACTTGTTTGAATTATCCTGCTTTTTTCGACACTGTCGACTGTCGACGTTGTTACATTCATATTTGCATTTGGTACTTCAGAATAACTCCACCGTTGTTTCGTTCTACAGGATTCTTCATTGCGGGTTTCCCTAAACTTATAAGATTCCAAGCTCATCACGACAGAGTGCTGCAAAAAATGCTACCCCGGCTCAAGCGACACTTCGACAAACACGGAGTTGACACTGGACTGTATACTCTGAAATGGTTTTTCCAATGTTTCCTTGATCGTGTTCCCTTTGAACTCTCTCTTCGACTTTGGGACATTTTTTTGTTGGAAGGAGACCGAGTTTTAATTTGTGGCGCATACACGATCCTCAAAATACACTCAAAACATCTTCTTTCTCTGAAAAATATGGACGATCTGCTAAGTTACATCCAATCTAGAATACCTACCAACTTTGGAATGGATTCTGATAAGGCTATAGAAAATTATCAAGAATACAGCAATCAGCTCCAGCAAAAGAAGCTGGACAGGGCAGGTGAGCCAGGCGACGAAGAGTTGCCTAAGAAGCCCTTTGGCGTAATTGATGCCTTGCCGAAGTCCAAACCAACCAGGGTCATCAAGAGGGTCAAGCCAACAGAACCCAAGAATAATAATAGTCATCCCAATATCGCGAATGATCCAAGTATCGCTCAGAATAACACTGTCGACGAGGTTCCATTGGAAAAGCTTAGCATGGCTGACCCCATAACACTCTCCGTCTCCTCCCGCTCTTCCGGCGGAACGAGTCGGAAACTCTCCCCAAGCCCTCCGCCACCCCCGCCCCGATCTCCTTTCCAGCAGGCATCGTCTGAGCCTGAGCGATGGACCCCGTCTCCCGAATACACGCTTCCCACTGTGCGACCCTCAGCCTCACTTGTAGGGCACCATCTTATGGACTCACGTCTCGCTTCTGGCCGGAAGAAGGTTCCTCCACCCGTGAGTCCCCGCAAATCATTCCAAACTCCACCACCAACTTTGAGCATGGATGGAGACATTCCGGGTGGAGAAACTGTCAAGATCCATGTGCCATATACGAGTTCGAGTGTTCCACCTGCTTCTGAGCCCAGGCAATCTTCTTCCCATCCCATTTATCAACATCATCATCACAATCCAGGTCCGCTACACGGTTCTACTTCTCTCACGTCCCGAAACGGGTTTGACATTAGTAAAAGCGATCCAAATCGAATTAAAATTGACGTTTCTTCCTCTCAGTCCACTCTGATCAATTAATCTACGTAGTTTGGGGCACGATGTTCGTAGAACGCGAAAGTTATATACCAACAACACTAGAGTTGTCATCCGCAAAGCTCACTTCTCTCCACAATCCACCTGACCCAATCCAACCTGACGAAAATTCCGGCGGACCCAGAATGAAATTCCATGAATGAATCATACTGCAATTCCTACCTACATATTTCCTATGTACACGACCGTACTCATGTAACCTTCGGGACATGTCTTGTATGCCGATCGATCTAATGTAGATCTATAACTATTATTATTTCATTGACTTGATAAGCTAAATTTGAATATCCTAGAACGATAAACTATGCATAAAAAAAATCTTTCAATGTACTGACTGTATGAGTAGGATAAGAATAGTCAATTAATTATTACTCTTTTTAGCTTCAATAAAAGGTTTTACTCCCTATGACCTACAACCCACGTCGGATTGAACCACTTAGTAACCAGCTGCTTTCGAAATGATTTCCAAAGGCATACAACCGGAGTTCATTTGTAATTTTATTCTAACAAATATAACAATAGATTACTAGTAATGAGGAGATGGAATCATAAATATTGTGACGCTTAATGGTATTTAAGAAGATTAAGAATGTTTCAACAATGTCATAAACTTCACGATTGGAGTATCATGGAAATGGAAGAAAAGGAATCGTATTATAACTTAAATCAAGAGTTCGATGTAAAAAAAGAAGTCAAGATTAACAATAATAGACATACTTCACCCTAAGTCCGTTCTGTTTCATTTGGCTGCCACTACAGGATTCGGAATTACGTTTCCTAGTATCCAAGTATTCAATATCCTCAAACATTAAGATCGAGATACATAGTTTAATATAACACGTCTAGGCAGCTACAGAGTAATACCCAACTACAACTAGGTCTAAGTCACAAGATTAAGTAGATGTGCGCACGTTCAACTTTGTGCTTGGATATCTAAATCCGAATACACTACTACAAAAACTCATGAAAACAAGAAATGCATTTGAGAAAGCTCTATTTTAAGTAGGTAGTAAGTACATAGGTTTAGTTATTCGAAGTATTGGCATTGGCTTATCGTCGTATTGTTTCTTTTTGTTCTTGTTGAAGAATTAATTGTCATTGATAGCTGAGCATTTTGGTAGATACATTTTCAATGTGGAATTTTGGAATTTTCAGGTCCGGGTGACAGCGGGACGAGTGTTCTCGTTATTATTGTTACCTCCGTTCTTGTTCTTATTAGCTCTATTCTTCCCGTTGTTGTTACGTTGCTTTCCACCTATGAATTCACAGTTTAAGCCTGATTAATGAATTCTCGTGTTTTGGGCTACATTTGATAAATAGAATTTCAAACTTAGATCAATCTATTTTACCTTTCTTTCCACCCTTACATTCCTTTCGCAGAGTTTTCGTGGCTTCGCAGACATTGGCATCCCCCTTCTTCAAGGTAAACGTCCGTGTTCGCTGCTTGGTCGTAGCATCACAGGCGGACCAGGAACCCTTCCGATATTTACAAGCCGCTGAATTGGGGGAAATGGTTATTAGATATTAATTAGACTGTACATTCACATCTACATACGATTCTTGACCATGCTACATGCGTGTGCTATGCATGTGTATCTTATGTAGCTCATGATGGGTGGGAGGTGAGGTGGGAGTACATACACATACAGGTGACAGATCAGGTACCTTTTCCTTTTCCTTTGGATCCTGGCGGTGTTTCCTTGTTGCCCGCAGTTGCTTGTCGCGTCAGCCGTCTCAACAAGTCAATTGCCTCCGCATTCGTAGTCCCGGTGACCTTGTCCTTGGTTGGCTGAGCAGAACGACGGTGGTGATGAGGTCGTGGGTCTTCGGCTTCAACTCCAGCAGCAACATTGCCTTCTCCAAGGGCCTTGGCTCCGATCAGGGCAACGAAAAGGCCCAGGATGAATCCTAACATCAAAAGCTTCATCCTGGTGTCTGAAATTCGGAATGTCTGGGTTTGTGTAGTGTCAAATCTGTAAGTCAATACAACACATATAAGGAGTTGAGCGATGAATTGAGGATTGAGGTGCTACTGGTGCTGCTGTCAAACAGGTTTACAAGCAATACAATAGACAGAAAAGAATGATGCAAACAAAGATGACTCACACTATTATACTTACAGCACAGCAGCAACAGAGACAGAACAGCTGAGGTAGAGGTACTAAGATAAGTGCAGTAATTAGGTAAACTCAGGTGATGCTGCTGGTACACAGTCAACAACAGTTGTAGTGCTCAGTTTTTGTGTATCGATTTGTCGTCTTGGCTGAGTGAGATTGAGATCCGATGATTGTGTCTTGTGTTGTGTCTTGTGTCCGTGTCCGAGTATGCATGTATGTACTACTACATACATGCCACAGTAGTACATAGGCGGGCCTCCACTATCGAAACTCTTCTCTGTCGCTTTTTGCTCTCGACTGCACGGCCTCTGCGTTTTACGTCGGTCGGTCCCCTGTTCCGCATGGTGGTGCAATGAGTGCAATGCAATACTGTATATTATTCATAATATTCATAATATT
>JAQFYU010002805.1:0-11117 GCA_034694905.1 Ceratophysella granulata
AACTCATTCTCAAGCTCAAATATAAAATTCTTAAATTTGACTTTAGTTGAGATTAGCACATCTGCTCCAGGCTAAATTCACTAATTCAAAGAATGCAATTTATAATTTCCCAAAAAATATCGCCATGTTCCTCAATGGAAACTGGGTTGCCTTTCCCATAAACTGAGTGTAAGCCACGTATTTTTACCAACAGACGACAAGACTCTTGGCTATCCAATAGGGCGACGACAGGGAGACAGACTGACCGACGGAGTTATACCTTAAGAACTTTCTGGTATAGGGAAAGAAACGGAGTTGTGACGAGAATTTTGTGCTGTGGCTTGCAAATTTCTTGACAGGACGAGAGGATGAGAATCACGTTATTTGGGGCATTTTATCCATCGCCATCTTCCCTATACACATATGTACGGACACACATAGCTCGACCCTTGCGTTTCTCATTTCCTGGACGAATGGCTCAATTTGCAATACATGATACAGGCTTAATGCTCAATTCCAATTTTCAATTTCGTCGCTAATCCTCGGCTCTAGTTCCTGTCCCGAATATTGGACATACCGTACGTTCCTACTTCTAGTAAAGCAATTCGCAAATATTTGTTCAATTTCAAGAAGGAACATTTTTGGCTGCCGATTTTAGTTTGACGCGTATGATTTTTTACATTTTTAAGGCATGCAAAATGTGAGCAGCTGTCATTCATGCTTAATTGCATCCTAAAAAAAACATTGGTACAGCGCATCATCGCAACGGAGAAAGTTCCATTGGAGCTGAGTGTATTTGGTGAAACGCGGAAGGAAATGGGAAGAGGGCAGAGGTGGAACGGAACGGATTTGACCCACGAGTGAGCATTTGTGAGTGAAAGTGCTAAAATATGTTGTAGGAGATGAGAAAGGGCTGGTTTCAAGTGTCGGGCTCTGAACTCCCAAATAGCAAAACATAAAGTGGGAAAAGCTGAGCGAGGAGAGAAAGCAGGAAGACAATAATGTCATGTCTTGCGAACTAACCATATGAGAGGCCCACTTGTTCCTTGTCTCACACTATACTGCATTAGTCTACACACCAAGCCCACATCCCTCTCCTAAACAATACAAGCCAACAGTCAACAGATCCATCTTCTCCAACCGGAACCCAGGCTCAGACCCAACCGTCATCCAGGTAAGCAACCCGGATTCCGGACGCCACTCAAGAATCTCAGCAGCTTTTCTTCCTACCCACAGATTAAGACATCAACGGCTTCCAAGAAGCCTTCCATGCAAAATCCAGCATCATCAAAGACAAAATCAAACCAAACTTAACCTTACGATGTAGCCGCGGAGCAGGGTGGGGACAAGAATTGTCCACTTTTAGGAGAATTCTGAAACTTAAGCTTTATAGTTACACTGAAAAACTCAAGATTTATTGAAATTAACTTTTACTGGAACACACGTACAAAAAAAAATACTTTAAATATCTGACTAAGGTTGTTTTTCAAAATTTAGAACCAAGAAATATTAATTAAAGTGTTGCCTTGACATGGACAAGCAAAATACAAGTTTACATCTTCTAAACGTCAGTGCTTAACGCAATTCGATGCTGTTGTTGCATTGAAATTCGTTCATGTAAAATTAATTTTACAATTTGTTCTTAAAAAGAAATTATATAGAGATCACACAATGTGCTAGCTAACAGGGTGCGAAACAATTCTCGCGCCCACGCCCACCCTACAAATGTTTGCATACTACATCCCAACATTTCGTGCAGTAGTCCGTGTATACTGTTTTTCCCAGGGTGGAAGGCAATTTTGTCCGCTCAATTACATAAAAATATTGATGTTCATAATTATTCGTAAATTACTGGGTCAGATTGAGCCAATTAGATTAAGCCATATGCTTTTAAAATACATGACCCATCAACCTCAGCCATTCAGTACGGTGCGCAATCTCAAAAAATTACAACAAATATACCATTTAAGCTAAATTAACATCCACCGCGCATGCCTGACCCAATCAGTACTGTAATCACAATATGTTAAGTAAGTAGTCTTAATTCGGCAAACAGGTTTATTTATTTTCGGTAAATCGTTCAATATTTAGGCTGAGCATAGGCGGAGCAGCATCATAATCGAGGAAGACGGTCGAAGGTTGAGAAGTGAGGTTTAGCCGGGTAAATCAAAATGTGGCTGGGTGGACTGACCCTGGTGTGCTGTGAACCACCTAGAGAGCAGATTGCGGAGTCGTGGCCTGGCCTAGCTCATTTCTCGGGCCCCTGGGTTGGGGAGTGAAAGTGTGACAAAGGCAATAAAAGGCGGGCGGAGGAAAGAGCAAGTGAATGGTGGGAGAAGAAGGAAGCCAAAGATTAGCGTGGAAATAATAGGCGATGTGAGCGGGAGTCGGGGTTTTTGGAGCGACAGGCCCAAGTATCATATAGTTCTGGTCCTAGTTGCTCCCTCCACACTACTGTCTGCTACACATTCCCCGACCTTTCGTAGCGGAACAAGTTATAAGACCCAATTGAAAGCGAAATTACGAAAAAAGACATTTTATTGTGGTTTAAACTCGAACAGGTTGAACATTGGAAGAAAGTCTTAGGTTAAGGGTCCATTCAAAATTTGAATTTCGCTCCATACACGTATATGCTGGAGCACGCGGAAAGTTTGCTTATATATTGACCGCTGAGTTCAACTATTTGCTTATAGTCGGTCTATTTTTTGCTTGTTCTAAGGTCTTAGTGCATATCTACATAATTTTGATGTTGCCTAGATTCTGGGGCACATTTTGGAGATGTTTAATATTTCTTTTCATTTTTACTGCAAATTTTAATAGTTTTTGAAAGTATTTTTTCGAAAGTGTTAAATATATTAAGTACTCTTTTCAATACCTTTCTTTTGGAATTTCATAAATCTTCACGGCTTGATTTTAATTCGATGCTTTTAAAAAACTTTTTTGTATTATATTATATCAACTTGGTATTTCTGAATTTTAAATTGTGTATTTACTTGTTCGAAATTCAAATGGATTTTTCCATAAGAAAAGCCGCGTTTTGTTGCATATTTTAGAGCATATTTGGGCATTGGACCGTTTTTGGTGCATATGAGCCTTTCCTCAGCTGATGCGTCATAAAGTGATAATTCCAAATCTAAATTATGGACTGGTTAAATATAAACTCAATTAGTCCCAAATAGGAGACTTGTCAATATTTTAATATCTCTGGTTCGCTTATTCCTCAAATCAATAATCCTTATAAGATTCGCATTCTTTAGAATTTAAGTTTTACATTGCGGAGAGGTTCAAGCTTTCATCATGCTAGAGCATGCACGTTCAGAGCGCAAAATTCAAGATTAAAAAAAAAAGCTTCATGATTCATGAGATATACTGCACCATTAAAATTAAAGTTTCAAATTTTCTTCAAGGTTATGGCTACCAAATATTTTCATAAGAATCAAACATGTTAAAAAAACTCTGTTGCTACGAGTACGGTTAGGATGAAACGGTGTGGGTAGGAATCGTCATGCTGGTAGGGCTGCTCCCTGCTGCCGCAAGGTATTTCTTGAGAAAGAGGAGAAAGTGAGTCCACAATGCAAAAATGAGGTTGGCTGTTGGCTTGTGTGTTGAATTCAGGGCGGATAGGGAAAAAAATAGGAGAAAGCCCGGGACAGTAGTAAGTAGTATCACACGCTTCCTTCTCCCAGTGTTGTTGGTTCGTTTTTTCCGTTGGCTCTCCGACACGATCGATCTCAAAGGCTTTTTCATGATGCCATGTCATAGCATGCTTTTGCATTTTCTCCTCTTCTCATCCTAGACGACTTTCCTAGGGTTGTTTCACAAACTCCCAACTTTCAACTTTTATAACCAGGTGGGGGATGGAGGAACAGAACTTTAGACCACTTCTCAAACTGCCTCAGGCCACTCTTAAATATGTGCTCTATGTAGTCCCTTCGTCCGTCTGTCCTGTCTCGCCTTGATCGGATTGACGAGCCACGCAGCAACTGCATATGTTTTTTTTTTAATTCACAAGCCAGCCAAACAAATCGGTGGCAAGGAAGGTTTATTGTAAAATTAAATTTGAGCAGGTAACTCCTAAATAATTAGTAGGAAAAAATATTTTAAGAATATATATTCCCAATTTTAAAATAGATTATAGACAATACCCGATTGTTTGGCAGGTTTTCCTACGACAGCGCGTTAACCGTCATTTGATACAATTTAAAAATTCAAAATTCAGAGCGGTAAATGGTACACGGTGGGGCTACCATTTAAACTAGGCGATAAAAGACGTCATTCAAGCTATAGAAAACACTTTTTCCAATACGCACTTAATGAAAATTAAAAAGGCGATAAAAGTGTCAATCTTGCCGAAATATTCGTAGCATAACGTAAATTCAATGCAACGTTATCTTTTCGAGGGAGCAAGTGTGGTAGCATTTATAGAATCTGATCCGTATGTATTGAATTAATCAGACAGTCGAGCTGTTTGAATTAAGTCCGTAATGCCTTATATCTTTAGAAAACTGCTCGAGATTTGAGGATGCTGGTTAAACTTGTGTCTCACATCCCTGGTCAAACACTGGCCATAGAATCCTTAGTATTAGTACACTACAGAGTGCAGTCGACTCCCACTACTTTCTCCAGGATCCAGGACCTGAAATTGTGGATTTTCGTCAAGGCAAGGATTCTCTTGCCTTTGGGTTCTTCTCTCCAAAGACTCATCATACAATTCCATTGGACTTTTCCTACATGCTTTCTCCCAAGCTGGAACAGAATAATATACGTTTCCAGACACACACAAAACTACAACAAACGAAACCAGAGCATTTCATACAAAGCTTCCAATAAACTCCTCCGACTTCCTTGCTTCCTCCTTCCTTCTCTACACATATGAGCACCCGGGACTCTCGTTCCACGAAAATTTCTGAACAGTAATTGCGCTAAAACATAACCAGAGATAAATTGTTTCTATTTCGCTATTTAAATCGCTAAAAAGTTTTACCAAGGTTCAGAAAATAAATACTATTTAGAGTATTTGAATATTTTTTTGTTTTCTCGGAAATTGCTTGATGGCAATGAACAAACTAGGGGATTTCATGATCAGCCCGCAAGGTATAAGATGTTCCCGTATACAAGAAGCTTTTGAATTAGTAAAATCCCATTGTCCAGAACACAATTGACCGGGATCAATTGAAGGAAGCTGAATCGATGAGTTAGGCCTACCTCGCTTGGCCTGGCTTTCTCCATGCTGTACAGAAAGCTTAGAACTTGATCTACCAACTATTATCTCTTCTCCGGCTACACTCAACATTTTACAGGGAACAGAAAAAAACCTCGTTCACCTACTTTTCTCATTATTACCAACTCTCTGACCGAAAATCATTCATTCTCACTTACAGCCATTCTAATCAATTCACTAAGCATTTCCCTTCCTCTTTAGAGCAACCCACACACTCGGACCAGAACCCAAACCCTCTCGAGTCCTGCCCACACACCTGAAATTCGAGATTTGAAGTGAAGTCATCAGGCTTTGGGAATGTTAGTTGGAAGCCGCAAGTGCTGAGTGCCAACCCGACGTGGTTACTAAACTATTCAAGTTTAGGACGTCGTCGTCATGACAAAACATGTGTATCAGTGATAGATTTTGTAGAATGGCGCTATTGCGCAAGGCATAATTTTAAAAAGCCAGCACAACTTCGCGTTTGAAAACTCGATACCCGAACTAAATTGAGTTCACTACCCACAAAATTCAATACAGTAAGCCCAAACTGGGAAGAAGGAAAGTTTTGTTGTGGGTTGTGGGAAATGGTCAAGTCCGTTGGGTAGAAGCTGAAATAGGTAAGTGAGACGCAGTAGACCAAAGCGGTGGGTCAGCGGAGGCATCCACCCATTCTGCCCTTCCCTTGATCAGAGTGACGGAGAGAGTCACTTACCTTGGATCCGGACTTTGCAATGGTTCCCAAATTGTCAATCATTTCCTCTTTGGTCATTCCGACTCCAGTGTCCTGACGGGAAGGAACAGAAAAAAAAAGAAATCATCAAATATTGTTAATGGCAGCTCGGACTCAATTGATGTTTCTACATCTTTGGATTGCTATAAAATGCGACAAGCTGGAATCCATTCACCAAACTACATGTGCGTATGCCTGTCATCAAAGGCAACAAGCGGGAATCAAATATCACTTGTCAAATATTGTATCCCAAAGCATCAGGTATATACGAGCAATAAATTGTGACAAGTGGAATCAAGTTCCACTTGTCACAATTAAAACACAGTTGCATTTCCAAATAGCTCATGTTTGAAAGAGAGCAGAGCACCCCGGCCGAAGCGTCAATTCGAGACAATATTTGTTGGCACTTAGCACTATAAGGTCCATATGGACTAAAATCCTATGGAGAAAGTCCAGAGTCCAGCAGTCGTCATGGGCATATCATCAGGATCACCCACTCCTTTCCACTGATACTCTCCTGCCTCTTCTCATGTCCTCTCTGAATTAATGATGATGATCGAGCGAGAGTCTCAAGACAAACTCGGTTTTTTGGTGCCCAGCTAACTCTTTGAGACTCCGCCAGGGTCTTCCGCAGCTCTCAAGCCTCCTGTCAAGCTTCCTCTCGCCAGCCATCTTCCTCTCCTCAAATCACTTTGTTCCTTTCCCAGCTTACACACTCCTTTTCCTCAGACGACCCAACCCTATCTAAAAATGTGCTACGGAGGATTTCATGCGTACTTTTATCAATCGTGTTCACATCAAGCTTGGTTAACATAGGAAGCTCCTGTTTAAATTCAATAGTTTACCAAAGAAGCGGTTGCAGTCGTAGTGGGGGCTACCCTGCTGGGTAGCAGCCCAAAAGTCTGGGGTAGAGCGTTTTTAGGGTTGGAACCCCATGTAGAAGGGTAGCAGGGTAGCAACTACAAGAAGGCAAGCTATATGTATGATAGATGATAGTGCGAGCATATGAACCGCCATAGAGACTGTCACTGCGCATGCCCTGCGTTCAAAGCGCATGCAAATATTTCAACATGTGTTACGTTACTGGTGTTGCCATCCAGGCTCCACCTGGCGGCAGAAATTTTAAAACCGAGCAAAAGCTTAAATATTGAAACATACATCGATTGACAAATCATAAAGAATGATTATTTTCAAAATTATCATTCGCTATACCTGAATGGTAAAAGTTCGTCCAGTTTTCTCCGTCCTCAGATGAATTTCCAACGGTCGTCCACTACTGGCCGTGCCCAGACTTTCTCCAGCCAGTGACAAATAGCGGAATTTCTCAAGTGCATCACTTGCATTGGAAATTAGTTCTCGGATAAAAATCTGGAAAAGGAGACGAAAATAGGGAATGAGATGAAGGGGGGAGGGAGAGTTCAAATCTCATCTCAAGCACCTCTTCTTGGGCGGGAGATAAAAGAGACAAGTTGGGAGAAAGTGGGAAGACCAGTGAAGCAGTTAGTCAAAGTCGGAGTCAGTGTGCTGAGACAAAACGACAGAATCCTCCCCACACTACTGACGAAGCTCAGGTCTCGAGTACTTCACCGGATTTACCCCCATTGTCATTTGTTCCTTCACTTTTCTCCACCTCAGTTCGGGTAGGAGCCTAACCTTTCCAAGAAAATTTACAGGATTGTACCCAAAATACAATCACGCTGAATTTTAGATCGGATTTGTAGACGAAAAGCATAAAAAATCGAAATCTGTTGCATAATTTAAAAGAAACTTCAATGACTACCTAGCCTTTCAAAATTATATTTATCGATTACAAGAATATTACACAAATCATTAAGTAAATCATTATTCTGAGCAGCATATAATTTGAAACTGGCTATTTCCGTGCTTAAGCATTCATTTAATTTTTTCTTTTAACTCTACAGCAAAATCAGTTCAAATATTGAATTGTAGTTGGCTGCACGTGTAAATTAGCACGGATATACAAATACTAACGCATTTCAGCATTTCATCCTGATATAATTTGGAATTAAAACCTCAAAATTGAACTTTTTAAACAAAACGTTTCACCTAATCAAATATTCACGACTGGAAGATCATGTTTGTCCTGAGACACACTGTACATCTCTCTGTGAATGTAACCGTTTTCCGTCTGGTCTCATTCGGTTCTATTCTATCACTTTCCACGTTCAGCTCAGTGCTTTGTGAAGAAGGGGCTCAGAATATTTACTCTTCCAATTTCTGCTCAAGAGGAATATAATAAGCAAGTGATCTGACTTTTCTGTCCACTTACTTCTGATTCGGAGTAGAGGGATTTGGCCACAATGTCGAGGAGCATCCGGGTTTCCGCTTGAAATTCTCGTTTCTCTGAATCACCTGAAATTGTTCAAAGCAGAATTGTTCATCATTACTAGCACATTTCATTAATTTCATACGCCTAATTAATTTTTTACTCCACAAGTTCATTTAATATATTTCTCAAAAGAAATTCGCATCATAATCTCAGCATTGTCGCCAAATTTAACAATTGATATTATAAACTGTACACTACGTCCATTTGCAATTCTAATGTCTGATTTATTTTCTATGGAAAGTTGCATGATGCATTCTCAGACGGTGTTGTCACTAGTACCAGGCCGACACCCAAAGAAATACGTATTGTACGTCTGTCATGTGCACTGCTATTGTGCCAAGGCAGAGGAACGTTTCACTTTCGCTTGGAACACAGATGCTCATGCTCACTAATGCTCTGAGCTCTTTCTTTGGGAATGTGAATTGGAAGTGAAATGATTCCATTGTCATGTAATTCTCTGTTTCTGCACGTGAACGCCAAAGAACACACGACTAATCATTTGCTCTGCCTTGTCCTCGTCATCATAACCCAAATAGAAGTATGAGTAATCTAATACGGAGCAATGATCTCTGTAAGTACTTACTTATATTTAACTTTCTACCGCCAATGCACAATGCACACACACAGAGCACAGAATACGATATTTGTGTAAAAATACGTGGAATATCACGTTATTCCAAAAATAGTCGCCGTAAATCTCTTCAAATAGACTATTATTTTTTAAATCTGATCATATCCAGAATTGTGAATATTTTTGGACGAGGGATTTAATCAATTTCATTTGATGACATTTGAAATTGGTAGCTTGTGTTGAAACGGCATATGTTAGCACATGTGTCAGATGCTAAACCCGGGCCTCATGACCAACTTAATAGTTTTGAGCTAAGGCAAGAGTACGGTTGACAAATTACATCCTGGCAAATGTATTTTGTAATTACATTTACATGTAATTAGGTGTACAACATCTCACTTTCAATTAAATTGAACAAACTACAACTACAAAAAATTAAGAAAATGAAAAGTATTATTTTAGCATATGGCCTGTTTCACGTTTTCTTGAAATGTGGACACAAGCAGTTGGGATGACCTTTAATTCAATTTTTATAAAAATTCTTAACGAACTGAGTTTTTCTGCTAAACTAAAAATGTTTTAAAGTACAAATTACAAGCATGCCTTTAAAGGTTAAATTAAAGAAATAAAAATTGCCAGAAAGAAAATTACACAAACCATTAAACAACGACAAACATACATAAAATTTACAAATTACGAACTGCCAGCAAGTATGGAAACCAAAAAATTACAAATTGACATCTTGAATTAAAATTTCATATTGCAAGCTTGCATTGAAGTTACAAATAGAAAACTACAAGCATACAAGAAAATTTCATTCTACAAATTGCCAGCATGCATCAAAATTAAATATTACAAATTATCAGAATGCATGAAAATTATAAACTACAAATTACCAGCAGCATCAAAATTACAAACTAATTACAAATTACCAGCATAAAAATAGACAATTACAAATTTCTAGCATGTACAGAATTAGAATATTATAAATTCCGAATTACCACCTTACATCAAAATTACAAATTCCGAAAAATTATCACCTTGCATTAGAATTTGAATATTATTTCGAATTTCATATTATCACCTTGTATCAAAATTACTCGAATTACCAGGTTGCATCAAAATTATAGGTTCCGAATTATCACCTTACATCCAACTTAAAAATTCCAAATTACCAGCTTGCATCAAAATTAAGAATTACATGCATGCACGAAATTAAAAATTACATGATGAATTAAAATTGTCAATTACAAATTACCAGCATGTATCAAAGTTACATATTAAAATTTTCTTTACCAGAATTGTGATAAATTATTAAATTAACTAAGTAACATATTTTATTCAGAACCGCCTTTATAAAATACATTACGATACGATACGAGTGAGCCAAGCCAAGTTCGCAGTAAAACAGTGAACCGGGGGCCGGTGCACTGAACAAATCTACACGATTTCCTGAGTTAAGTCTTCAGAAAGAAGCAGTAAATCGAGTGTCATGTTGAATGTTTGTTGCGGAGAAGCCTCCAAATCCTATCCGATTGGATAAATCATGGTTCTTAATTCATCCCAAAAAACAATTGGTCAAGACGAAGAAGGGAAAGAAGAATACATACATACTCGAGAGATAAATAAAATGATTCGGTGGAAAAAGGCAGTAATAAGATGAGACATGCAATGGTTCAAGTCAGGAACTAGTCACGATCAACCAGAAAATTCGTCTCCTATTTTCCTATCATCCCTCCATGTTCACGAGAGACGGAGACAAAGTAAAACAAACAATAGGGAACTTGTTTTGGCTGGGATTATTACTAACGCCGCTTCTGATACTTTCCAAATCCGAAGGTTAGACGGCTTAGGCAAAAAGTCAAACCTCAGTCAACCCAACAAATCTCCGACTTTACCATACACGCATATCATATGACAAAGTCATCATAAATTCTACGAGGGCCAGTTCAAAAGAAAAATACAAACGAAATCTTTATATCCCAAAATTAAGGAGGAACTTAGTCATGCTACAAAAATGTGACATTTGAACTCCAAAGTCCAAAGAAACAACAGAACTGAGAAAATATTTGTGCACATAATTTCAAAAACTATTTTCACATTTGAATTTATTCTTTAAATCGGCGTTTCTTGATATTTGAAGAATATTACTCCAATGCTTTTCGAATATATTTCCATGTGTCAATTTCTCAGCTAAAGATTCTCTGGATATTTGCTGTCTATTCAAATTCTAAAAACGCAATTTGACGAAAATTCATTGAATTGCATGTTCGATGGACTAGCC
>JAQFYU010002806.1:0-11115 GCA_034694905.1 Ceratophysella granulata
TATACGCAGTCAACAGCTTTGAACGTTATCGATATGGCTGAGTTTAATTGGCTCGCTATGTAATGCCGTGTCCGAGATCCTGCGTTGGGCACTTGATTTGACGGACTGGTTGTGGTTGTTGGCTTTTGAACTGTATCGAGATTGAGATTATGAGTAATTCTTTAAATACACTTTTCTGCAATTTACCAATCGGCGTCCACAAAAGCAATAAATACAGTTTTTTTTACTCCAGCATTATTGATTTGATTTCTCAAATCCTATTTTGTCAACTGGACTTCTCTCTTCTGATCCAGGATGTGAACTACATAGATTTCTATTAATTATGTTTCACAAATATATACACTGCATTTGCAGAAAGAGAAATACTGCGATATTGTATCGATTTCTTAAAATTATATTAATTTTGTACTATTTTGAGCTAGCACGAACTTTGTTCATGTACGTTTTGTATTTTCTGCTATTTCCCCGACTAGGATTTAATACTACAGTACTTCGAGCAATATTTACATTGAAAATTCAATAAATTGGATTGGTAAGTGCTATTTGTATTCCAAATTGTTGATTATGATTTACGTCTCGACATCGCTCAGTTTACATATATCTGTATCTAGAATTAGGCAATTTAGTTGCGTATATGGAATGTGACAATTTTTAAAGAATATTTTCAACGTATACCGCAAATCACAATATCGCGATACAAGCGTAATTTAAGCGTGGAACTTGATGTGAAATTAGGTTGAGTATTATTATGCATTTTGAAATCAAAAGGAAACCTAATGTCACATCGACTGCCTGGCACATCCGGCACTGAAATCTTCACATAATTACACTTAACCACAATTTGTGAAACGTTTCCTATTTCTAGAAATAACATAAAGATCGAATTTAAAAATTTAGTTGAGCAATAATCAAAATAACTTTTTCTACAATTCACTGATCGGAGTCGACAAAAGCAAAAAAATACAGTTTTGTTTCGACAACATTTTGATTTCTTACATTTAATTTTTTCAGCTGAGTTCTCTGTACTGATGAAGGGTGTGGATGTGGATGTGGAGTAAGTTGGTCTTTTAATCTATTTTCAATATATTACAGAAAAACTGAGTTTTTGCAAAAGTGTGTTTAAATTTGGTTAATTTCGTTATTTTGAGCCAGAACGAAATTATTGAGATGCCTTCGCAGGCTGGTTGTAGACCTTTTAAATTAGGATTTCAGTAATTGACACCAGCCGAGATTAACGCAACTCTAAACTGAGCATTTTTGCATATTTTAAGGTTTTAATGGATATTTGCATATTTTTCCGATTTTCCAACTTTAAAATGTTCCAATGGCCATATTAAATTTTTCCGAGTGAATTTTTGATTTCTACTAAATATTTATCTTCTTTTTGAAGGAGAGTTTTCTATAATATTAATTTTTGTTCAAACTTTTCGTAGGTGTTTTGTTTTAGCAATATCATGCTCTAATCTCAAAAAATGCCTTTGCTTGATTCTTTGATGTTTTTCAGCATTTAATTGAGGTTAAACTTAGATGACTAGATTTCTCCATTAACGGCGTTAGAATGTGTATTGTTAGCATACATATAAAGCTGTTTTTGCAGCATATTAGTGCATATTTTCGAAAAAGAACGAAAATCAATAAAAACATGTATTACAGAGAATAATACAAATCTGTAATCATCGATCACCATTCATCATGGTTCGGTGTTCTATTCTTAATAATTCATGATTTGTCATTCAACTGTTAATTTCAATATTTATAGTATGGCTCAAGTTCGTGGGTACAATTTCTATATGAATGGGTTCTACATATGTATGTTCTATATATAAAAATTTTCTTACACCAAGTACCCTACGAAAAACGAATTAGGGTTTGGGTTGTTGCTTGTTCTTTTCGTCCTTTCCTTTTCCAATCCAATTACTGTTCAAGTTGAACATCTGCTATCGCTTCCGATGTTCCGATTGAGGGTATGGCTGGCTATACAAAGCCTATGATTATCATTAAATCTATCTTTCAGATCCGATATCAAACCACCGGAAATGGTATTTTCATCCTTGGAGCCTATCCTTAGCTAATTTTCAAACTTGCATAAAATTCCTAAGTCTTGCAAACCCAATTTTGACATTTCACTCTATTGCTCCAGACATTCTCGTTGTTTCTCCTACCTGCTGCGGCTTGAGATGTCATTTATTGTAAGTGCACCAGGTCGTTCAATTCGTAGCTAAGCATCTGCACAACAGGTACGCTAAGGCTCAGGAAGAGTTGTTAAAGTGTGCTACGAACCTTAAGAAATTTATTAACCTGAAAACCCGACGGTTTCCTAATGACGCCTGCTGGTGTTTGAGGTACCAGGGTTCCAGGTAACAATTGATTGAGCATCATTCATTCTGTCCAGTGATCTCCGTATATCTGATCCATGTTGCAGCATTATGCAGGCCTAGTTCAAGTTGAGTAATCGTACTAAATGGAGATAAAGGCTCTTCGCCTTGCACACATATGTATTGGATTATCACATTTGGGTCGAAGTTGAGCCATTCTCCTATTTCTGTGCATCATCTCATCATCTGTGCATCTGCCCAAAGTGTTTCCGAAGGGGCAGGAGCTGCAGCTGGCTCTCCTTTGACCGTCATGTCAGGAATTTCTTGGAGTTATTAGCGGTGAAGGGAAGAACAGATGAAGAGCGAGCGCGGACTGAAAGACATCTGAAAGATCTGCTGAACTGAAGCTGAAGCAGCAGACGGCAGGTGGTCGAAGAGGCCAGGCACGGGCCCTTTAAGGTCTAAGGAACTCACTAATCTTAAGAAAGTGAACATAGGACGGGTTTCCTTTGGAACAGGGTTGTTCAGCCTGATTTTGATGGGATCTTCTGATTTAAGGCACCTTTATTTCTGAATTTTGAATATGCGTTCAATGAAATTCAAGTAAAAATAGATCACGTGAAATCTCTGTTTCGATATTCCATCAAAATTGAGCTTTCATACTCAAATATTAAAAAGGATGCCAAAAATTAAATCGGACGGATTAAATGTATACTTAAAATTAATTTAATTCAAAAATCCCATTTCATTTTAGTAACACAATATTTGAATAAATCAGATTGGATGGAAGGAGTTTTACAAAAACGTGTACTTTTTTCTAAATTTTAATTTTTTAAAAATATAATTAATTAATTTAGTTAATTTAAATCGTTTGAATTAAAATTGAGTTTACAGAATATAGATATCTACTTCCCTAGCAATTCAAAGAAAAGCGCAAATGCCACTGTTCCATGATACTTTCTATTATTTTTTCCAAAAACTGGGAATTTATTCAAACTTTGTAAATTATATACCACTCATATCACATCTGCGCTGCAATTCTACAATGTAAACAAAACAAATATGCTTAATTAAGGTTCATCCAACTCAGATCATGTCATATCATATACTGAACTATTTTCTTTGATTTTCTATTTTATTAATGGATTATTATTTAATACGGTGATAAAAAAAACCGACGAAGTAATCACGACTTCCCATTGGCATTTCTAGGCGAGATAAATGCACGATAAACCGCGGTATAAAATATTATCAGTGTGAATATGGATTCACATTATTAATAGTTCTGGACATCTACGGATTATTTTATTTAAAAAATGTTATAGTTCTCCAATCACTTGTACTGAAAAATGGAATTCAAAAAAGGGAATCTAAGACGAAAATCTCACGATAACTTTCTCCAAAAAGTTAAACCAAGAGATGGATGGTTTACGAAGAAAAACGAATCAAGTATCAAGTCAACTGCTAAATCTCGAAATTCAAATTGTAATAAGGTCCATGGTCCATTTTGTAATTTTGCAACCCTGGATTGGAATAAGTGGTCCGGTGTGGTGGTGTGTACATACTTTCATCTCTTCTCTCGCGTGCTCGGCACAGGGAAGCTTATTCCTATTACAAACCGAGGATCATAAACAAGAAATGCTCCATCCCTTCGCTTGACCTAGAAGATGCAGATGGGCTGTGGTGATCGTCTCAAGACAAAGGGAAATGCGATAGACGAGAACTTGACACGCTTCCAGTCCAAACCAAAGACGACAGCTGCAGCTCCAAAGATTCATTTGGGAGTATCGACAGGGAAAATGAAAACAAATGTGTACGGAACTTGCCAACTCAGACCAAATGCAGAGAAAAAAATAGAAATACAACTGGCAGACACAACAAAATTAAGAAGAAACCATAACCCTCAGTCATCATGGGCATTAATGTTTTATTTGATCTCAAAGCGTGCTGTGCTGCTGGCGTGAGGCGTGAAGCAGCTGCCGGACCGTTCAACTTGTGTATATAAATATAAACCGGTGGTGTTATGTTAGAAACATACAATTTGTGGAGAAACCTGTGGCTGGAAGTATGGGTTTACGTATAACAAGTTCAATGGGTAATGTATTTTTTTATATTTGTCATTCATCAGGCTATGCTATGTCATTTCCATATAATAATGACAATGAGTAGTATCGAACGGGGAGCAGGCAATCAGGTAGGCATAAGGTGCTTCCTCGATTTCCGATTTAGTTTTCGCTGATTCACAATTCACATCTTAAATCGTGACGCCAATGTCCCCTAAGATATTTGAC
This sequence comes from Ceratophysella granulata, assembly GCA_034694905.1. Lineage (NCBI taxonomy): Eukaryota > Metazoa > Arthropoda > Collembola > Poduromorpha > Hypogastruridae > Ceratophysella > Ceratophysella granulata. The sequence goes on from JAQFYU010002806.1 coordinate 4,607, forward strand.
AGTCTGCTCAGGTACTCGTTTAGCGGTTCCTTGCAGCTTCCAGGCTTGCTTCGATAAAGCAATTGAACGGCACTCATGTACTCCAGTTCCTTAAACTGAGGTCCTTTTTCCAGAATTGAGTCAAACAGCTCCTAAAATCAAACAAATTCACCCACACACGGTAAATAGATAAATTCAAGGAAAGAAATTCAATGAGGAATACGAAATTCTGAAGTGGTACCTCAATAGGATGAAGGAAGAGTTCATAGTATTGTCTGGCGTGATCCAAGGCATGTTCGGGTTGATTTGTAGTCGAGCAGAGTGTTTGTTGAATTGAGAATATATTCCTGCACATCTTCTTAACACCATTCTCGTTGATTCTTCGTACATCTTGACCTCCTCGTATCAATACTGTGGAAATTAGTTGCCCAAGACCTTCAAAAACGTACTGAAAAAAGAACAACATTCGAATGTAATTCAACATGAACAACAGAAATCGCATTGCTTGAGTTTCATTGTTACCTTGAACTTGAGTGGCTGAAGCGATGGACCAAGAATAGTGTGAATAAAGCTAAGATCCTTGGTGAATTCAACAACTTCCGCATCTGGAACCTGTGTGTCCACACCTGGAGCGAATTCACCCTTTTGTGGAATTGGACTCAGGAAGTAGAAGGAATGAACTCGAATCTGTCAATGTAAAGAGTATTAATTCAGTTGTCAAATCTATACGGTTCCTAATCCTTAATTGCATCAATTAAACGACACATACCTCCAGATATAGCAGAAGAAGGCAGGTATCGGCTATTTCTTGAAATGCAAATTCCAACGCGTGAATTCGTTTTAGAGGCTCCGCTAGTTCCACATCCTCGGCACAATGCGAGTCGAACGCAGTTACAACAGAGTTCACTGTATCAGCAAACCATTCCTTCACAAGAAAAGATTATAATATTTAAATCCTAATCAAACATTTTACAAGTAGCCACTATCATATTCTGTTTAAGATACCATGCTCTCGTGCAGCTGAGCCAATTGTTCGAGAAGCTTCAAATCGGGCAGTATTTCGTGCAGCTGTAGAGTTTTTCCGCCAAACAGGCCAAAGAAAAGATCAGACTCTCGCATGTTTTGAGAACCAAGATACTCGGGACTGTCATCTGAGCTGCCTGATCTTTTGATGTCCTTCCTCTTCTGCATATTATTCCAGTTCGGTAAGGATTTGAGTAGCCTCTCAATGTCTTCATCCTTGACCATCGTAGCCGAGATAGTTCGTTTGTCTTCAGGACTGACGAGTCTGGAATACTCCGCTTGGCAAGTATCTTTGTAAGATGTGAGAACTGCGTCCAGAATACGAATCAGTTGATCACAATGAGAAGGCAGGTCTTTGGCTAGTGAAATGATTTCAAGAATACTCCGCCCGATTTGTACGACACTCTAAAGAAACAAAATATTTTCTCTTTGTAAAATTAAGTTCCTTTCTCTAAAATATTGCATATTTCTTTCTCATACATTGTAGACTGGCAATAGAATTAAAGGAAATGTTTTAATTGCACTACAATTGCTAATTACGGACCAACGAAAAAGGAGTTTGCATTCCAGCACATCAGAACGCTAGAAAAACTGGCAGATTCCAATTTAACACTGCACTGCAACATTGCATGTTGCGGGTATTACAATTTTATTTATTTAGAATATATATTCGTTATCGAATCCAGTTGCTCTATCTGATTGTTCAACCTTAAGTCATCGATATTCAAGATGATCGAAAGAACGCAACTTCGGAACGATACAAAAGACATCCATTTTTACAAATTGGCAAGGTTGCAGAAAATTGAAAGAAGTTTTGGCATTAGTGGGAACGAAAAAGGTTTTCGCTGTTATGGCTGCCGTGGTAATACAGATTAAATAGTGTACCTACCTGTAGTATTGGACGGTCAGAGCCCAAGGTTTTAGCCTCTTCTAAAGAAGTGACATCTCGCCACGAATCTGGATTCTTCTTGGCCAACTCAACTGCGTCATATATTTCTTTGTATATCTGTTGCACGAACACCCGATTCACATTGATGGCCATAAACTTCCGCAATTCGCACTTCTGCCTGTGTATGACAAACAAAAGTAATGCTCAATTAGATCAAGTCAGTTTTGAACACGAAAGTAGGAAGATAAATATTTCTAGCATACCCATTCAGAGCTCGTTCAATCTCCAAAATAAATTCTTGCACAGAATTGTAGATTACAATAATATTTCTAGGATCTGGTCGACAGACCAAGAATCTATGTTTGTCCATTAAGTTACGCTCCACTTGTTCCTGAGGGTTAAAATATTTTGAAAGTTACAAGTTGATTGTCAACTTCCTCATTCGAAAAAGAACAGAATACACGGCATGATCGTACTTGGTCCAACCCATAGTCCCCAACATTTAGGCCATGCAATGAGTACTCGAATTTGAAGAGAGGAATCTTCTTTTGTCTGTAGAATTATATGCTTTTATGATTTCACATTGTGAAGCAGCGAAGATAGATATTATGGAATATTAAATTTTAAGACATATTTTACCTTTGTTGCTTCTTCTTTACAAAATAGCTATTGATACTACTCTCCTGAACTGCTTCATTCCTGAAGTTGGTTGCCGAAGTGCTATCAAGTTGAGTTGACTTTGTGTCACTCAGGTCAAAGTAGATCTTCAGAGTGGTTTGAAGCTAGAAATTAGTAGTTAAGTTTAGCATCCATTTAATTGTGATACTAAATTCACGGCATTTTCAGGTAGCTGTCAATTATTTATGTATAATCTGTATTATGTGTTGAGTGGTTACCACAGACTGAATTTTCACCCAGATATCCTGCTCAACAAAACTTGGTTGACTGGAGGGACCCGTAGTTGATTCTGCGGCTTTGATGAGCTGGAGTAACTTAGAGTGATATTGTACGATTGTTCTGAACTGTGTGAAGGTGAGCTATAACAAAAACAAAACAAATGTTGCAGCATAATCACATTGTGGTGGAACCTTTGACATTATTTATATCATTATAATATTTCTTCATATCTACCTGGAGTAAATCTAACAGCAGCGATGCACTGGCCTCGGAACTTCCATTTGAATCTGCATATTCTATTAGTTGTTGTGAAATGTTGGCAACAGCACCAAGAAGCTTGTCTTGAAGTTGATTTTTCAAATCCTATTAGGAAATTGAGTAAAATGATTTTCTGATGTGGAAGCTTAGAATCTCAAGACAATCAATAGACGAAAATTCTTACATCTCTAAACTTTGGTAGTTCTTGAAGTAGAGCCACACACTTCACAATCATTGACATGAATGCATCCACATCCTGGTCATCTCCCTTCGTGTCCAAACTAAGTGGAAGATGCAGTTTGTTAAAACATCTCAATTTCAGTCCAACCAATGCAGGGCACGTTACCCACCTGGATCCAGGAAGCGTCGTTATGTCCAGGTATATTTTCCTTGCTTTGATTTGGTTCATACGATTTCTTCCAGAACTCTGGCGATCAGAGCTTGATCTCTGGAAGGGCGAAAAGACTCCAGATCCCTGTCTCTTCATCTCAACAACAGTAGGAGAGGATTTGTTGTAAACTTCTTGGTTCAGATCATCCAGAAGGCTTTCATATAGTTTCTGAAACACACGACAGTATATTTTAAAGTTTTAAATTAAGGGGATGAAAAAGGTATGGTTAACCTTCCTTTTCCACAAATAAGTTCCTTCTTTCTTCCACTTCATCGGACTGAGAAATGAAACGTAAATACCTCTTTCTTTGTACGAAGCTCGGTACGAATGTCTTGCAAGCCTTCGATTTCTTCCAAGCTGGAATTCCAGCTTCCCAGAGCGTTCATCAAAGTCTCTGCGGCCTGAAGATACTGTTTCCTGCTCACGGCCTTGTTAAACTGCTGCGGCACGCTCCGGATCAAATCGCTAGAAGAAATTAGTTATACATATAGTAATTGATTTATGGTTCAAAGCTGGTAACGCCAAACGCAAAGTTTTCCATTTTATAACCATACATTTGGTCAAGTATCTCTAGGGCGTGTTTATGTTCAATTGCCTCAAGCCAAAGTCGCTCTAATTCCTCACGTCTTCCATGAAGAAGCATTTTACAGTTGATTAAATTTGACTTCACACCATGAATCCGTTTCTTGGCTGAGTCGATCTCCTCGCAGACTTGGCGAAAAGCCTAAACAAAATGGGCAAGTGAATTTACATGCTATAACGTAGTATGTAATGTAGTATGCACGAGCAGAGTGACCACAAAAATTCACATTTCATTTTAAAGTAACAATGATGATTCGCACCTGCATGACACTGTTGAGAGAATCCTGTTTGCTCATAATGAGAGCATCCAGTGCCTTGTCAATGCTCTTATATTCCTGTTCCACCTTCGACTTGATACCGTCCCTCTGGGCTGCCGAGGCAGTTGACAAAAGGGCCTTGATTACCGTCATCAAAATTCCTGTCTCTCGCCCTGTCTTCTGACCTCTTGGTGGTTTTGTGGGTACAAGGCCCAACCCCATTGCACCCAAATCTGCCATAGTTCTAGGTCGAACGTTCAGGAGTCAGCAAACTGAGCCGTCCACGAACGACAAATTCAAATTATTATGTATTAAGTATTTGCTTTCTCCGATTGACAGCAGAGGACCCGAACTCGAGGATCTAAAAAAATGCAAAAGGGTGTGAAAAAAATGAAATAAAATGACACATGCACCATTATATAAGTGTGTTTTTCACTAGTCATACGTCATATGTCATACCTGTATTTCTGACCAGTGACCAGGTCGCAGGTCAGGTGTTGGTTATGAGAAGGACTAGGTACCTGGTACCTCTTCGTTCAGTGGGGCTCAGCAATCAAGTAAGTGAAGGCAGCTTGCAGTAATGGGCGTGTCAGTCATGACATGAGACATGAGTCATGCCCATGCCTCATGCCGCATGCGACGAGTGAGTGACCTAGAAAAACCGGTGACCAGTAATGACACATGTCTTCTGAATTGAGCTAAACTTACTATATCTTATTAGATCTCACTGTTTACAGTTATCAGTAAACTGCTGGCTACTGCTGATCGCTTGGTCATTGGTTGATGTGCTATGCAATAAAAAAAAATTGATGGGAGGTTGTTGGAGGTTTAATAATTTGACATTTATTTTGAATTCCGCTCAATTCCATTGTAATGGGATGCTAAATCCTGAGAATGACAACACATGATTCCCGTCTTGGCGGGTGAAGCGAATGAAATGGGGAAGTGGAATGGAATGTGAACTTGGAATTCCGGAATTTGGATTTGGAACTTGGAACTCGAACTTTCTGTTGTTGTCCGTTCCGTTGTTCTTTTATTTAAGTAAACCTTTTGGTCACGATTGACGGGTACCAGAGGGAACAAACGTGTGAAGACACACGAGGTCAGGGCTCTTGCGACATAGTGCCACCTAGCCACATCATCTGACATCTGACAAACGAGTCGACCGAATTCATCATGGCTCAGCAAATGGTACGCAAGTAATAATTGTATAAGTATATATGAAGTATATGTTGTACATAGGTCGAGTACATTACAATTATTATCATTGACAATATATACATATATGACATGCATGGGTCGCATGTGAGGATGGCTTTTAGTGGATTCTCAAGCTGCAAGCCAAAGCGGGCAGGGTCGCGTCGTGACTTTTAGAAATACAAGAAATAATACATGGACATGATTCAAGATACAACGCTAAACCCGGCTGAGATTTCCTTTACCGACGACCGGTAGGATTTCAGGTGGTAACATAACTCTCGTGTTACCACCGTGGGCCGTGGTGGTAACAGTAGCAAGGTGGTAACAAAGTGGTAACATGGTTCTAGTTCTAACATGGTAACAAGGTTTTACGTTAGGATTAGGTTAGGTAATGTTACCACTTATACATGGAAAATCTCACATAATATCATAATTAGATTACGAAAAGGAAAGGAAGAAAGGAAGGAGATGGAAGGAAAGAGGACTAGATGGAAAAGAAAGGATAAGAGTAGAAGGAAAGAGAAAACAAGGAAGGAAAGACAAATAAAGAAGGGAATACAAAAGAGAGAGGAGTAGCAGCACTGGTCCCGACCGCGACATTTGAAATGGCAAATTTTATGTAAAAACAAGAAATACGAAGCCCTTTCAATTACGGAACCTCTTTAACCTGAACCCAGGAATTAGGATGACAACAGTGAAGATACAATACTAAATAGCTATAACTAAATAGGAACAAGAAATGTTTAGTTAAGTTTAGGTCGTCAATGTAAAACATGTTGCAGGTTAAGGACTTACTAATATATTAGGGACTTATTAAATTGTTTGCAAGTTAGTATGTATGGCTTATTGCTATTGCATATGCTAGCCTGTTTAAAAATGGACTCCGAATTCGGAACGAAAGGTTCAATGCTTGAATATTGGATTGCTAGCCATTGTTCCATTCCGTAATGTAATGCAACAATGTTACCAGGATGGCCCGCGTGGAGGACGTCCAATTTCCCATCCCAAAGCCGGCCACTGTCCATCCATCATT
>JAQFYU010002807.1:0-11114 GCA_034694905.1 Ceratophysella granulata
GCGGGCGAAGCTTCGCCTTTGCTTCGCCCGAAAAGTTTTATGGCGAAGCATGCTTCGCGCTTCGCCGAAGCGGGCTGAGACCCGCTTCGCGGCAAGCCTACTAAGAACCAATTTGACGGGCGCGGGCGTATTCCCACAGTTGTCGCAAAATATGGAGCTACTATTACGCATTTTGTGTAATATGCAAAATACTACATATTATGATATTATGTAGTATTCTATATTCTACCAAGGAGAAATGCTCGGAATTCCCAATTCACGATTCACGACACGAACACGACGTGTTAACGTGTCAGCGGAGTCACTGCAGCTGGGTAATCATTTTTCATCCTTTGGCTAAAAACACTACTGTATTAAGGTACTTATTCAGTTTTTTTGAGAATATGAGTGAAAGAGTCGAATATTTATTTGCAAATTAATTTTTTTCTCGGTTTTGTTACCGAATTTGCATCGCTATTATTAGTTAGCGGTTTTTGAGTTACGGTATTTAGTTTCACGGTTTTTGGGTGGATCTGAGTGAAAGTGGACCTAACCTACACATGGAAATGCTTCGAACGAACGTTTCTCCGTCCCTACATGCACAGCACGCAGTCCTTGCACAGCACACCAATGGTCACTATTTTACACGCACATAAATTGAAGAGCAGGCTCAATTATAAATACTATGCGGAGAATCCTGCACGGGGGGATGATGGGATTTGGTACTTATAATGTGATGCAATATTTCCAAATTACGAACTGGGAGAAGAAGAGAGTTAATAGGAGTATTTCCGTTCTCACTCACCATTATCATTTTATCCACCCTGTTTCTCATTTGCTCCTTCGTTTCCTTCAAATCACGCATAATGTCCTTACTCTTCTCCCTTAGCTTCAAATTAGCTTGGCGAAGCTTCTCCTTGCGATTTCCAACTGGTCCTTCTGATTCATTTCCCTGCTAAAATAGAGAAATACAACACATCAGCATTATTTCGAGTAAGCATTGCTATTTGTGATGCAAGTCGAACGATAACATATACAATACACAACAAGAGTATGGTTTATGCGACATGGCAAATTGCAACCTTGAACTGTGATAAGAGAGTCTGAACTGAACCGCCTGCAGAACCAGCAGCGTGAAGACATCTGCATCTGAGTAACTGGTCCGTCGTCCAACCGTACTTCCACACCCAACCTCGAACCACTTTCCCCGTCAGCATCACCAAAAAAATATTTTCGATTATCAAGAAAGGGTCAACGAATCGACATAACCGTTTTAGCACATCAGTTCAGAAGAAAGCAGATTATCAAATATAATACAGAAGTCTGCTGCTGCCCTACACGACGGTACGTGTCGTGTTCTGTACACTTTTTGTAAGTACATGAAGTGCAGAGAATTCAAAAGTGCAAAATCTTTCTTCAAAGGACCGGCAAACTCGCCGGCAATAACTGTTACTGGGGACATGTGAGACTTGGGACGGGACGACTTGTTTATTTATCGCAGAAGTCAGAGTCCGAAAACCAACTACAGTTAGTTAATGTATACAATTCTATGCGGGGATACGATAATTCTGTAGTCGTGGGTTGTGGGCTGGTGGAAAACCGAAAAAAGTTAGTTTTGGTGATTCGCTAAGTAAAATTTTGAGAGAAGAGAAAAGAATTGAGTTAATTGAGTAAGCCGGCGCCGGTCGATCATGAAACAGTAATCATTTCTAGTGAAATTTTCAAATTTGCAATTACAATTTTCTTGGAAAATGTTTCGGTATACGTAAAATGTGTCAAAAAATGTGTATACCAAAACCAAATCGGTTTATTTCATAAAATGAATTCACGTGCATTTATAAAACATTCATATAATCCCTTCCTTCCACCTCCACCACCCCTTGCAAATTCCCATTGTCGCTCAGACGTAAAACCATTCAACTCGGAAGAGAAAAATCAATATTTGAATCTGAGAAGAATTGCGCCACCGTTGCAACGGCAAAATGTGATGGCAAAAAAGAGTAAAGAATCAATGCGCGCCATATACAGATACATATGCAAAGCCGTGGTGAATGACCTTGCCCATATTTTACGAATAAGCAGGTAGGTATAGGAACGGATCAGGTATTTCGGATCAGTTTCATTTCAGGTACCTGATCGGGTCAGGTTACAGAGTTGGTTGACCTGATCTGGTATTTTTCGGGTCGGATCAGGACAGCCAATCTTAACCTGTAAATATTTCGGATCAGTTCAGGTTTTATGAGCAGCTCTGTACCTGACCTGATATGGTTTCGGGTACCTGAATTTCGAATTTCAGCGGCATTTTCGCCTGAATAGCTGCCCTGCGAAGGTTCAGATTGTTGAAAATTTTGCACCAAAACTGAGTTGGTTCTCAATCTCAATGCAACATCATCGCGCGTTATTTCGACACTTTATTGCAACTTTGAACATTTACTGTGGAAGTCGGCGTGTGAAGTCAAATTTACAACGTAGAAGGACGTTAGTGGCATATTTGGTAAGTTAACATAAATATAAAATAGTCCTAGTAAATAATATGACAATCAATAGTATAGTAAAAATACAATCCAAAAAAGTGTGTAACAGTGCCTCGTAGCATTTTTCTAGCTTTGGAAGGCTGAGTTAAATAATTATGGGTTAGATCAGGCCACATCAGGTCGGATCAGGTAATCAGGCCGACCTGACCTGAGAATTCGGGTTCAGTTCAGGTCGATGGTCGACCTGATCTGACAAAAATCAGGTTGGGTTCAGGTTGGTCCTTTTTCTACCCGAAATATTTCGTATCAGGTCGAGTTCAGGTCGGGTGACTCAAATACCTGACCTGTTGCAATCCCAAAGCAGGAGTGATGCGGTTCTCTTGGAAAACTATAAGCCACTGGAATTTCGAAAAGTCGAGCGGGAAAATTCTTCAATTAATTCTGAGTTGACGGGTTTTACGTCTGAGAGACTGAATTGCTTTTCATACTAGAGTATCCACTACCCTTAGAATAGAAGTAATTGTAGTTTATGTAATTTGACAAAAGAATATTTTGAATTTAATCTTAATCACAATCAAGTATAATTTCCGTTAGCTAGTGATCTATCTAGCTCAGAGTGTACACCATATGCACAGATTACAATTAAAATATAGGGATAAATACACGCTCATACATGGTGGTCTGACATATGATGGTGCCAGGTGCCAGAATCACCCACATTCAATTAATAAGTAATGTACATACTATCTACTGATGCATACATACGCCTAGAATTTCATCAGTGATGTAATTCTAGGCGTAGGTGAAAGGTGTTTGACGCTCTGCTTTTTGTGCAATAGTTGATTTAATAGTTGACAGGTCGACCATGAATTTAGTCTGTGAGATTAGATAACGTCGATAACTACGCGATACGCGGTAATATACAAGACTACACAATTAAACCTGTATCGGACAGAAAACGTCTAAATATACAATATTGTAATCAGTGCATAAGCTTATTGGACTCCATTTGAGCGTAATAATCATGATTGAAGTTCTCATTAAATCTAACTAACGTCAGAGCGACAGATATGACATGACTCGACGTGCTTGTTAGTTACATGTGCGTATTGATACTTAAATTAATTACGCACGTGCATAGAATACTCAGCAATCTATACAACAGTTCTCTTACTAGGCGAAGCTATTGTTTTTGCAATGCTATTTTCCCCAAAATCTAAGTAGACTCCGGGTGTCGTGTAAATCCGTCCAGTAAAAGCCAAGATAGAAGAGAGTACCAAAGGTAAATCATTATTATTGTGGAAATGGAAAATTAAATATCATATACTTCGACACTTCGACTTCGAATTCAGATTTTGGAATTGGAGATGGGGATTGGGAATTGGGAACGAAAATTAGCTCCTGGTATTGACCCGATTGAGCGATGGCATCGTTGCATGCAAGTTACAGAACTTGTAATTGTCTGAGTGATTGAATAGGCTTCCATCCATCCACTCCACAGCTTGTCCGCATCGCATACAAAGGTTTTCTTTTTGTTCCAAATAGTCCTGATAAGACAAGTTAGACGAACCAGGTTCTAAGTTTCTGTACTCCTTTATAAACCATGTGCCGTAGGGATAATTTCGACAGCATTCTATTGTTTTACAGTAATTGAACCCGGGGCAATTTCCTCAGGAGGCTGAGTGGTGAGTGCATTTTAATTCCTGGTTTCGGTTTCCAGTTCAGGCCGATCACATCCTTTTTTAGAGGCAGACAAATTAAAGCCAAGTACTTACAAAAATGAGAAGTAGCAAGTCATAAACTGGAAATTGACCGTAGGCAAAATAATTCGAAAGCAGGTTGGTATTGGATTGGGTATTGGGTTTGGGTTTGGTTTGGGTACTCTCAATAATACTCAGTCAATAAAACTTTGCATTGTATGAGTATACTCAACACTCACTCGACACATTTCGTGTAAAAATTACTTACACAGGAATACTAATACAAATACATACATAGAGTGGCGTTATTTAATAATTTATTTAACTGTAATGATCTGATTCCTTTTTTGACACAGAAAACGAGCAAGGAGTGAGTGAGAGTGAGAAGTGAGGTAACAACACAAACAGAACACAACTTGCTTGGGCGTCATCGTATTTGGTTCCCGAACGGGTTTGACACTATTCGGCATTCGGTCTTGCGTTTCAATATACACGGAATACGGAATAGGTGCACGGTTTTCGAAAACAAGCTATAAAGATGGATTCACAGGTATAACAAGTCCTCTATACATATATTTGTCGTCTATTCATCTAGGTTGGACAGTAATGTTTTCAAATTGTTATTTATCAGTCCCATCAGTCTCTGTACGAACCCAGCCTTCTCAAAGAAATCAAGTTATCGAGTTTGCCCGACGTGACTTTCAATCCTGAAATAACGCTTGAAGAACCTGGTGAAGGACTTTGTATCCGGCCACTCAGAACATCCGACTTTGCAGCAGGTAACATCGAAATATGCCCATTCAATTTGCCATTTTTAACTCAGAGCGTTGGCGACAGGCTATAATTTCATATAACCAAGAGATGTTCGGAAGCAAACTATTGGGTATCTAAATCCTTTCAAAATTCAGCGAAGCACTCGGTGAAAGTTAAACGCCACTTTTTTCGATGCAGGATTTCCGGATGTTTTGTCACAGCTTACTGCAGTTGGTGATGTATCGGAGAAGCAATTCCTTTGTAAGCCAAACAATTAAACCGATTGTTCCTTATTCCAATATTACAAAGTCACAATCAAAATCGTCTTTATCTCTGTATATTGCAAACCACATTGTTCAACTTAATGCTTAAAATCTCTCTTGTTTGTACATAGCTACCTTTGAGAAGATGAAAAATACACCAAACACATACTACGTGACTGTCCTCGAAGATACAGTAACAAAAAAGGTTATTGGATCCGCAACTCTTGTTGTCGAGCAAAAGTTTATTCACGACTGTGCAAAGGTACGTATATGTATGTATAACCAACCATCATGTGGCTAACTCGATTGATAAGAAAATGAGTTCGTCAATATTCGCAGCAGGTGCACAGGAATTGTGCATTGTATGAACATAAAATGTAGATTCTCCAAACCATACGTTGTATCGGGCTCCCAAAAATTGCATAGCGATTTACGTCTTTGAAAAGGCTTCATCATCCGATAAAGAGGTTTCGAGTTTCAAGATTCTTCAATTCAACGTTGCGTTGATGCAATAAGTAGGCTATTCCACTTAGAACCTCGAATTCGAAATTAATGTTTAGTTGGAAAGCCTCACTTTCATTTCGGATTCCGGAATCGCGTGAGAGTTGTGAAGCGCCGCGAGTGCTAGACTAGAGTATTTGATTAACTGACGAGATATTTCATCAAGCTCAAATTCAATGCACATCTTGACATCTTTAAATTCAATTGAACACATAAAATACATAAAAATTGAATACATACTCTACGGTAGTAACACTACCTCCCTCCGACGCGACGCAACGCAGCGCAGCAATCACTTTTTAGTTCTTCTGATTCATTTTGACTTGGAATTTGGAATAACAGAGAGCGAGAATCGAGGACGTTGTTGTGAATGATGCCTACCGAGGAAAACAACTGGGAAAGTTGTAAGTTTTTGTATCGAATATGAAAACATTTTCTTATGCGTTAATTTCTCTTGAACAGCACATGTCAAAATAGCGGTCTCACTTCATATCATACAGTATGAAACCACATACTAACTAATGGGTTCTACACTTTAACAATTAGTTGATTGGTACTTTCATTTCTGCTACTTTACTACCAGTGCAGTTTAGAAGGTATTGTTTTCAGGAGGAATTGGCGCAAATGAAAAAACTTGCACCGCCGAATGTATTACATTTGGATTTGATACTATCTTTTCAACTAAGCATGTATTGTCTAATTAAGGTTAATTGCAACGAAGACTATCCTCGCCAAACATTTGAACTGCTATAAACTAAGCCTGGATTGTCGTGACGCCATGATTTCTTTCTACCAAGGACTGGGCTTCACAAAAGAAGATGGTAATTCCAATTTCATGGTTATACGCTACTAGTAGTGAGCATCAGCATTGGGAAGCAACGAGAGTGCTTGGAAATTCGTTCAGTATTAAGTAATTCACAAATCAGAAACAATCGTAGAGAATCTACCCTAACCAAAATTCACGCATGTTTTCGAGAAAAGCAGCATATCTGCGTAAATGATGCATGCTAAATATCAATTGTATATGAATGTAGTGTATCTCCTCTAATAAATGATAGTTCACAATAATAAATTAAATTGGTTTACTTCACATTGAAAAGCATAGCTAAACCACATCATGCGATTTTCAGTCTCGGTTAGTTATTTTTTTCAAAAAAATGGTCAATATCACCAAGATCAAAGAATCAATGGAGTATGAGAATTTCTAGAAATTAAACCTAGTTCTTAACATTTAGAGATGAAGATTATTTAGGGAAGAGGATAGGTTTTGAACAGCTAATTTTTTCGCGTACCCAGTTTCATTGGACCTTTGACTGTCCTTTTGGTTTCCAATTCCTTTTGACGATGGAGTTTGCGTTCTTCTCTTCTCTTTCTCATTTCATCGTTCCGAGAACTCGTCTCTGCTGTACTCAACACGGGTGATTCATCGTTCCAGTCCTGCGTGTCCCAATCTGAATTTGGTCTTGAATTGTTTTTCTAGGAACAATTAAAAGAATTAAAGTCACAACTTAGTTCATCATATCATCATATCATATCCCATGCTAAAGGGAGCTACCAGTCAGTCAAAATCAGTTGAAGTAAGCGAGTCAGCGGCATCCAAGTAGATCAGATCAAGAAAAAAACCCTAACTTGCATGAAAAAGGGAACTCCAGAGTATTAATAAGCGCGTTCTCATTCACTTCAACCAACAAAATCAATGAAATGTAAGCACCTTGCTGTCGCTTGCTCCCATAGAAGAAAAGAATTCGTCATGATTTTCAGACGGGATATTTTGATTCGAATGTGTCCAACTTGAGATCGAAGAAGTTTTCGGGGGAGGGTGCTGCACTTCAGGAACGAATTCATCATCTTCCCAGCCATCCTTTTCTTCCTATGGATTCACAAAGTAAGAAATAATCTCGTATCTAACGCCCGATTTCCAAGAAGTGAAGAAGCGCAACATCAATATACCGTTTCTTTAATTGCCCACGTCTCCCAAGTTGGGTTTGAATTACTGGAAGTTCCGCTTTCTTCTCTCTTGGCGGGCGAAGTATCAAAATTGGAAGTTGTTGGTTTTCCAGTTGAGTCCTCAGCGGCATCGTCAATAGAGCCCCAGTCCTCATTATCCCAGTCATCGTTCTCGTAGTCTGTTGCAGATTCTTGACCCTCAGCAGTTGGTTGCAGAACATCTCGATCTGCTGAAGGTGTGGATGGGATACTGGATGTTGTGGTGGAGGTGCTGCTGCTGCTCTGCCCAGTAAATGGATATTTTCCTTTCGTACGCCCACTCGCTCCAGAACTGCCTTGACCCAGTTGACCTAACGCCGACTGAGTGGATTGACTTCTGTTGAACTTGGAGGTCAAGGCTGACACAGCCCATCCAGCCCACGATGAAGCTTCAGAATGGGATACAAAGTTTTGTCAACAGGATCAAAAATTGCATTAGTGAATAGTGAATTGCATAAATAATTACCTGCATCTACCACTGTTGGTGTACTCGTATCAATCTCAGCTTCTGAAAAATAAAGGAAAATGTCTCAGGACCATAATTGGGCAGTGTTCATCGGCATTACTGTTGCCAAAGATTAGTATACATTTCTAGGGTTTAACTATAGTTACTAGTTCCAAAAATGTTGTCATAATCAAATAGGCATGTGCAATAAGGAGGTGTAGAGGGTGTCCGTTTCATTTGCAGTTAACTAAGAGCATCAATCACCCATCACCCTCCTGAGAAACTCAAGGCTAAGGTCGACACCATTTTTAATGCAAATCTTTGCATCTTTTAACCAACGTCCAAAAGTGTTAGAAATTCAGAATCTCTCTCGCCCGCATTTCATATGATGATGATGATGACAGGCGACAGAATCTACTTTAATTCTGAGAGAGAAGATGGAAGGTGCGAAAGTGAGTATAGGGAAATGGAAATACAGAAAAGGTATTTTGAATCCACCCGTAATCGTGCACTAGCTTGCTTAGATTAGGGGCAGTATTGCAATTAGCACGATGCGACTAACCGTATTTGTCTTTTAGTGATGGATCTTCGGACACCCGTTCTAGTTTCCCAATGAAGCCTTTTATAGTCCTGAAAGCATTTTCTCGAACAGACTTATCAGGATCACTTGTGAGGCAACACAGAGGTGGAAGAACTTTTGTTGATATCTCGGATAACAGATAATATTGCTGGGTCACGGCAAGTGCCAAAATTCCTGGAATATATGGAACACGGAGATGGTGAGGGATGAGACTACAGTAGGGACTGATACATTTGAAACTTGAATATTTGATGTGATACACAATATATCCAATTTTCTCACCTGCTACTCTTGCTTGAGGAAAATTGTCTTGAAAAACTCGAGTGAACGCCGGGATGAGTACTTTTCTCCTGGTTTGGGGGTTCAAATAACATGATATTTTCCCCAGACAAATGGTTGTATTTGTGCGAATCCCTCCTTGATCATCTTTAATTTGAAGTCGTGCAAAGTGCTTCAACAATTCAACGTTCAGATTGTTCGAGTTGAGTTTTGGTGCTAAATATAACATTGCCTGTAAAATTTTAGAGAGTCGTAAATTGTTCTTTGAACAAATAGTAAATTATTTTAAGTAGCCTAGTAAACCATATTTTGTTACTAGGGCCAAGATATTCTCCATATTTGAAGCCAATCATGGCTACAACTGACTATGTGTTCGTATTTACCTTCACCGTTTGCTCCCGAACAGTAGGGTTCGTATCCATGAATCCGGTTATGATATTCGGAAATATTTTATCATTTACGGTGACAGGAAGTAAATGATCCGCAATATGTTCCAACTGTTGTAACAGACGGACACGGGTTGCACGATCCGTACTAGCGAATAGTTTGACCACACATGGAACAATCTTTGTTTGATATTCTAATTCATCCAACAGTTTTCCAAGCTGTAATTTGTACATTCGTTACGTATAATTCGATGAACTTCTCAAATTCCTCAAATACAGGCCAATTATACAGTTATTTACCTTGAACAACGGCGTGAGCACAGATGACCCAGCGTTGCCAAATTCAAAAGCATTTATTAGTTGAGGCAGAATCTTATACCGACAAATATCTTCGGGAAACTTGTCCAACGCATTTGATAAACCATTGAAAAATCGTGTTTTTTCATTTTGTTCCTTGATTTGAATTTCTTCTAGAAACAGAAGCGAGTCCACAAGATCATTTTTGAAGAAGCCTCCTGGTCGGCGACCACGGGCAATGACGTCCGCAGGATTTGGTCGGGTTGAAATATTTCCACTTGTTAATTCACTAAATGTGGTAGCGAGGGACTTTGGCACTTTACCGGGATTCTTCAACGATTGAAGTGGTCCATTGTGGTTTGGTAGAGTTCCGTTAAACACTTCCCATAATAAAATTCCTAACCCCCATGCATCAGCTGTCCACTTCGATCCACCACCTGCTCCGCTTTTTACTTCCGGGGGATCCAGATGATTCAGAACTGACGGAAATTTGGATAGATGTGACGCTTCACTCGCACTAACATATTCCAAACCTCCTAACTTCCATTCTCCAGCGGTGTTAACGAACACAGAACTAAGCTGCACATTGTTGTGCCTGAGATTACCATCGTTCACAAGAAAACTGATGGCTCGCTGTAGAAATCAATGGAACTCAATTAAAATCATTCATATGGACAATGGTGTCACTCAATGGGCGATATGTGGTCATACCGTGACTTGAAATAGTCCCCAGGACTGTCCTTGTGCATTACTTCCAGCCTCCAAATGTTTTTCTAATGTCTCCACGTATTCCGTTGCCAAATAGATGGCCTTCTCCGACTAAAATGGAAATCATACAAAATAATTAGTAATTCAACTTATGTTGCATCTGTTAACTAATTAACTTTAACATAACAAGCACTCACCTCAACACTGTCTAGGAACGTAAGTATATTGGGATGTCTTAAAGTTTTAAGCCGTTTAACGCCAGCCTTAGCGGCTTCGACTTCGGCAGGGGAACAATTTTTGCTGTCCAAGATAAATATTGTTACTTCTTCGCCATTACCCTATGAAATGGTAAACAAATAGGCATTCTTAATGCTTATAATTGGTGGGAATATCACGGAGCAGGGGTAGACATGTCATGTAGTCGGTCATGCTGAGAAATAATTCAAAGAAGATTACTATAGAAAATATGTAGTAGAAAGCAAAATACGCATAGTTTCCGCTCAAAAATATATTTTTAAAATTTTTGAGTGGAAGATTTTTGGCCTTTGGAGAAAGTTTACATTTGATTGCGAAGTTTTCACCCGTGCCTCGGTATATATAGGAACTATAAACAAACTAATGCGGGGGTTCAAAGAATCACGCCTACAAATTGTTACCAATTTGGAAATCCTTGATCTGATTTTATATTTAATAAACAGTATAAAACTGGTAAAAGAGACCTGGCTAAATAAATGCCAAGTATTGAGGAGTTGCTAAGCAGTAA
>JAQFYU010002808.1:0-11112 GCA_034694905.1 Ceratophysella granulata
TCCAAATTTCGGAGCCGTGGAAACGGTATTAAGTGTCCCATTAAGTGCTGAATACTAGAAAATTATTGTAATTAATAATATTAACCGTTGACCCTTCCCTAAGGGGTCATACACTTTTGACCGCTAACTTAAATTCCGAGTTTCGGAACCGGGTAAACGGTAGTAAATGCCCCATTAAGCACTGAATACTAGAAAATTATTGCAATTAATCATATTGACCGTTGACCCATCCCGGAGGGGTCATACCTTTTTGACCGTTAGCCTACAATTCGGAATTTTGGAACTGAATAAATGGAAATAGGTGTGCCATTAATCACTGAATACTAGAAAATTATTGCAATTAATCATATTGACCGTTGACCCATCCCAGAGGGGTCATACCTTTTTGACCGTTAGCTTATAATTCGGAATTTTGGAACCGGGTTAACGGCAATAAGTGTGCCATTAAGTACTGAATACTAGAAAATTATTGTAATTAATAATATTAACCGTTGACCCTTCCCTAAGGGGTCGTACACTATTGACCGCAGCTACGGTGTTTAGAAACCTATAGTCGGCAGTAGAAATCGCCTTGGCGCAGGCGCCTCAAAATCTATAACCCCTGCTAGCTGTAAATGCTACTGCTTTTAGAAACCGGCAGCAGGCGCCTCAAAATCCATATCCATTGCATCAACAGCAGTAAATGCTCCGGATTCACAAAGAAACCCAGCAAATCTACCGGTAAAATCGCCTAAGTGAACTCGCCTCAAAATCTATACCACCTACACATACTAGATATTCCAAGCCTCCCTGTCCCTGCTTTAAATATTAAGCTTACATATTCAAGACAACGTTACGACTTGTTACATGTTACTGAGTTACGAGTTACGACTTCAAAGGGACTAGTCAGCGTTAAAATATTAGAATCAAAAAAAAGAAACCTTATGTAAGTAAACCATTAAAATTCCGATCAGAAGGAAATTATCCCAACCCAAAGCATCCAAATATCACGGCCTACAAATTATTGCAGGCTGGGTTCTTTATCTGGAGGCTACTTAACACATTGTCCCGCATCCCGCATCCGAAGTTCCCAGAAAAGCTCAGTCATCAGTCAGAGACACAAGGGAACGAGGATGTGACATCATAATTTGTCTGAATTAATTAAGTCATAAGTCAAAGTTTCTAAAATTAGAAGTAACAAGTGGAAAACTGCTGATGTCAGAGGTTAGTGAATGTCTCAGACAGAGTCACAGACCGCAAATTCCCCGATCATCAATATTATGTATTAGAATCGTGAATTTTGATCAACACAATTGTGAATGTTGAACTTTGTGTTTTATAGATAAATTGAATTTAATATGTAATACAAGAATTTATTTAGTAAGTAAACTAACTCTTTCTTGATTTATCCATTTCCTAATTTCTCCAGGTCACAGGTGAAGGTTGAAGGTGCCAGAGGGGAAGTGGTGGGTAGTTTGAGCAGGCAGGCGGCGGGAGAAAGTTCTTGACACTGAACACGAAGGTAGGGCGAATGTTAAGGTCACAGGTAACTAAAAATTGACAATTGACAACTGACAATTGATTGACTATGGACTGAGTACAGTGTGCTGTGCTACGTATTTCACAACAATTCACAAACTCAAACCTGAAAAGTGATGAGAGGAATGAATTGCCGAGCACACGAGCTCACCATACACATGTGACATGTATGTGTCCTGATTCTGCCTGGCCTGATACGGATTCTTGATTATTGGAGCCTCTTCCAAACACATGACCATCACCCATCATCAATATTTGAAGACTACTTACAATACAATGTGACAAGTTGTTGCCAAAGGCGGAAGTTTTGAAATTCATTACAATTGAGCAGCCAATTTTGTTATGGTTGTTTAGATTTAGGTTTGTATTTTGTAGGTTGTTGGTGTTGGTATTTTGTAAATTCCAGAAGACTGTTTTGTTTTGGTTTTTGTTGCCCATCACGCCGCCCCGCATTCCGCCGCGTTGGGCTCTACCTATTTGAGGTTGAGGGAAATGGCGGCTGCGATTTCTGTAATCCTTCTAAAGAATTCACGTAAGTTATCATAAGTTCTAAGTTCAATTTCCAATTTTGAATTTTAATTTCACTTCGGTTTTACTCGGATCAGGTTTTTCAATACTACTTATCCAACAACTAATGTCAAATGTCAAACCTTATGCAATGTGTTGTCTTATGTTTGGATGTGGAAGGGTGCGCAGCAGATGAGCCCAAGTTATTAAAAATTTTAGGTTTACTATTTATGTACATTATACCGTATGTTAAGTCATAAGTTTTTCGCATAAACCTGGAACCTGGAATCAGAAATCAGAATACCTTGCATATTTATAACATATGACATTTATATCACATCATAAATTGTTAACATTTTCTTTTTCGCGTACATAGGAGTCAACGGCTTAACATTCGCTGTGCGTCCGTGTATTTCGGGTGCAAGTTATTCGAAATCGACTTCTGATGGTCCAGTCAAGCCTATTGCTGAGCCAAAACCAAATTCTCACTTCGATCCTTCTTTACCTGGATTGAAGAGGGGTACAGGTGGACGTTCTTCGTTTAATGGCGTCGTCGCAACTGTTTTTGGAGCAACTGGCTTCCTTGGAAAAACAATCGTCAACCGGTTGGGAAAATCAGGAAGTCAGGTATAAACCGAGCTTACGGTTAATGTGTTTGTCACGCTCACCTGCCTCTGTCTTAAGTTGTTGTATTTGGTGGTTCTGCAGATAATCATCCCGTACCGTTGTGACGACTATGACGTTCGTCCATTGAAACTTGCTGGGGACTTGGGGCAAGTTCTTTTCCTACCATTTGACCTGAGGGATGAAGACTCCATTCGAAAGGTAAAATTCATGTATGGTTGTGTTTGTTCATTTTGACATTTGCTGTGAAGTACATTTCAGCAGCTGCAAGTTGTACTGACAACTATTATTCTTCCACCAGGCAGTGAAGTATTCCAATGTTGTCATAAACTTGATCGGCCGAGATTGGGAAACTAAAAATTTCAAGTTTCACGATGTCAACGTCACTGGTGCTCGAACAATAGCTAGGCTGGCAAAAGAGGCAGGCGTGAAACGACTTATTCACTTCTCAAGTCTTAATTGCTCACCGCATCCAACGGTAAAATGAATTTCACCATTTTGACCCTAGACTCTAGAGATTGTTGTCACTAAGGTTTCCAACTAACCACTGGTTTCGTACTATACTATTAAAGCCACTGATGTTGCCGGACGGTTCAAGCTACTTGAAAAGCAAGTATGAGGGAGAATTGGCAGTACGAGAGGAGTTCCCTGACGCCACCATATTTCGACCAGCGGACATTTTTGGTCAAGGAGACAGGTTTCTGCGCTACTACGCCCAATGGTGGCGGCGTGACTTCTACTCTATGCCGCTCTGGCAAAAAGGGGAAAAAACAATTAAACAACCTGTCTTCAAGAGTGACGTTGCGACAGGGCTGATAAACGCTCTAAAAGATCCTGAAACTGCAGGGAAAACTTTTGATATAGTTGGGTGAGTTTCCAATCGAATCGTTCTTTTTCTGTGAGTTTTTGAGTCGTAGTTTATCATTGAACATCAGGCTAGCGATACTGGTACTGTTTCATCCAATTCTTAATTATTATTTAGCCCCAAACGATACATACTCGGGGAGCTATTGGACTACATTTACCGTGTCCTACGCCGAGATGAAGAATGGGGATACAGACGAACTAATTTGATGTGGAGTCCACTGTTTCGGCTTCGCATTACACTCACAGAGATGATTTCACCCGGGTTCCCAATCGGACAGCTTGGATGGGATAAAATTGAACGAGTAACTCTCAACTCTTTTCCATATATTTCATGCATTAGCTGTAGGCAAGCAAGCAAGAAAGATTTTGAACTACTATTTTCCAACTAGGATCACGTGACGGATACTCTTACGAAGGGAAATCCAACCCTTGAGGACCTGGGTGTTGCCCTTACTGATATCGAGAGTCGAGCAGAATGGGAACTTAAATGCTACCGACAAGGCTTGTACTATGATGAAGAGTTGGGTGAATTTGCTCCGCCGGAACCACCAAAAACAACTAAATTGAAGGAAATCCCAATCTAAACTGCCATAATGCATGGGTTTCACTATTTGTCATTGAAAAATGTCTAGAAGTGTGAATTTTCTTTGAAATTTCCTACACAATGAAGAAAAACTTTGAACCGTTCGAGGAGGATAATGTTGCCTACGTAAGTGAGTTGATTTCAAATGTAAATGGTGAGTCGTCCGTGAAAGAATTTAGTCAAACATTTTAAAATAATCCAAATTAAATAGTGTCATTTATCAGAAGTGACTCAATTGTGAATTGTCTTACAACATGAAGGGTTTTATTTTACATCTCGTAGTTTTGGCTTCAATGACACAAATATATTGTGTTCATAAACTTTGGTGATCTACTTTACTCACATAATAATTAGAGCAAGCGCTAAACTTGCTTTTAAAGTCTTCTTGGAATATGTGTACATGGAACAAACTCCATCGATTATTTGAAGCACTACTGGTTTTTGCCTGTAAGCCATAGGGAAGTACATACATAGTATATAACGAAAATATGTAGTATTCGAGTCGAGTCTGATACGGACCCTCGCCTCGCATTTAAGTAAATGCGGAAACATATACCTTACGCTTACGCCGAAACGAGTTGGTGTTGACCTGTTTCTGTATTTGCTTTGCTGTCACAGATCGTCAATGATTTTTGAAATACATGGACTAAGCCTTCGCTTCGCATTGTTCATACAACTTGACACAATATTAACAACGCTCTTTTAGAGATTTTATATAACACGTGAAATATCAAACTCTAATTTACAATACGTTCGAAGGTTATTCAATTCGGGAAGTGTAGTGTACAAGCCATAGACAGTAAAGAGATTTACGCAAAATTACAAGCATAATCTATTTGGTTATGCCGGTTGGTGCCGTGTTTGGACTTTGTCGTGTTCTAACTCACGTTGCCGAAATTCAAAGAAACACAAAGAAGCATAGTATGGAGAATTTGCGGAGAAGACAATTTTCGTTTGTCAGATTTTCATACATACTGCACAAACATTGGAAGTAACTAGTGACAGTTAGCGAATCCGACTGAAATCATTGGGAAATTCATAAAGGCGAGCACAGAAGAAGTGTGTGGAGGCGCTTCAGCTCCAGAGATTTCGGATTAGTTGTAGAAGTGAGCGGATAGATTAACTTAGGTCCGTCAGCTGAGATGCGAAAGTCTATTTCTATTCCGAATCCGAAGTGTCACTGTGTCGATAGCTTCGAATTAAAGTATCGGATGACAGACTTGAATGTTCCAAAAGTTGACAGACATGGTCTAAGGGTTGGGTACGCCCGTCAGGTCCAATGTGAACAGGTTGAATCAGCTGATGCCGATTCAGTTTGTCAATTGCTTGAACGAGTTTCATTGCCTCCACTTCCTTCTGTTCCTCGGTCATTCCATCACACGGTGATGGTCGTTCCGGTTGGATGCAACCTTCCACACCGTTTATCCTACATCATACAAAACAAACCATGTTTGTTGACATAGAGTTTGAATATTACAAGTAATTATCATGTGCAGAGCTGTACAGACGTTTACTTACAAGTGAGAAACTTGTTTGTATTCCTCCGTATCCGACTCCTCTGACTCGGACGAGTAGTGACCTCCAGTATTACTTTTCCCACCAAGTAGAAGACCCCGATTCGCCAAAAGTCCTGCTGCATTTCCGAATCCAGTGTATTTCACCAGACGTTTCACTACATGGGGAAATGATTTTGCTATTAGTTAACTAACCACTTGTGCCTCTTGCCATTAGTTTGAAGTCTTAGTTACCATTCTCCTTGACGAGAATGAAGAGAAATGTTGACACAAGTTCCGTGACATAGCCAGAAGGTGATGTGAGGAGAGCACAGAGTTTATTTCTGAGCGTGCTGCCAATCTCTGGTCTTTCAATGATGTCATTTTGCTTTAGCGGTGGGAGTACACGGCTTTTCAAGTACTTCCGAATCACGCGAATGCTGCCTGCCATGCGAACCAAGACGCAGAGAACTGGGGACAATGATTCTGTCAACGAACGTCCACGAGGGGACTGATACAAAATAAATTGGTTACATACATCATACATGGAGAATGATTGACAACAATACAGATATAACTCTGAAGTTCAGAGTTCAAAAACATAATAAATACCTGTTCCAGTCTTTGATGAAGAAAGCTGGCAATGACCTCAATAACTGACATATCCTGGCCGTCATACTGAACCAAAGTTGCGTCATCTGATACAACAATAAGCTCCGTGAAACATTCACAGGATACTGCGGCCAAGAGATCGATGGAATGGCTGTTCCAAAAAATGATTATTAGAGATATACATGATTCTTCACTACTGTGGCTATACGATTATTGTTCCCTTACCTATCAAGCTCATTTTTCTTCTCCCTGGATCGACAAGGATGAAGTAAGTACAGCCTGACGAGCCGTGTTACGTTCAGCAGATGCTTTAAGTCACGATCTTCCACGATCTGAGCTTTGATGTCATTCTTATTTGGCACAATGTCATGAATCAAGTTGTAGAGGACTTTCAGAGTTTCACAAATGAGATCCACAGCTTCATCCTCAAATGGCTCCGCGTGCTTGGACAAGGAGTCCAAGTAGTCCGTCATATACAGTACACCGTCCATTTCATTCCGAACCCGTGGTCTATGGTACAATAAATTGCTAATTTTCATTCAGATTGGTCAAATTACGGATTCTGGTTGCGCGCTTATTGTCAAGTCACCAATCTTACCCAGCTTCCTGGCACAGCGCTGTAATAATGAAGAGGGTTCGCATGGTAAAGTACTTGACCTCAGGGGGAGCTGTTGACGTCGGGAAGGTCTTCACGCTGCTTGACAAAGCCTCCAGCAGACCGTGTGACACAAACATTGCTCGAACAGTCGAGCTTTGGAATATCATGTTGAACAGCACTTTCAGCCCTTCAAGCATCTCTAAAAAGCGTCAGTATGAGAAATCAGAATTGATATTTGGGGGGAAAAAATTCTTCTGAAATTAATACAACGCGTACGGCGTCAATTGGGCGCCGGGATCTAATTACCACTTAGCGTTAATGTAAAATTATGAAAAGTGTATATTATGTTAGTTTAGGTTTTCCGAAAAATATCAAACCGCTGAGTTAAAGCTAAGCGGTATTGAGACGTTGGCTCCCAATCGACGTAGAACTGTACAACGTACCAGGATATCCAAGGTTGTGAGTCACTGTTGTGCCATTCGATTGTAGCCCTGACACATGCAGAATCGTCTCGACATGTTCTTTCTGCAGGACTTCTTCAAGAGTTGACTTTTCACGACTGAAAAATTACGACAAATCACAGATTAATTTATTTGCAATGCATGGGACTACTATAGCTTCAAGCAAATACTTGTGCGTTTACCACAATATTCGGAGAGCACTCAGAAAATGTCTGACAAGACTCGGTGGAGTTGCCGGATCCTTCAGTCGTGAGAAGATAGCATCGTAGAAATCCCTCTTCACGGCGAAGCTCAGGCCTGGAAAGTTTTTATCTTTTTCATTCTACAGAGAACAAAAGAGATTCAGAATTACGTTTAACATGAATAATTCGTAAATTCAATTGGAGTACAAAAACGATAGTGTATACATCATTACCCTAGAATGGAAGTTGTTCAAAATGATGGTACAATCTTCCTGGGATCCGTGAAGGAGTACATCCACTCCGCGTTCGGTGAGTCCTTCCATTGCCAAACGACCACTGACGAGTTCTCAATGTATCAGTTCTTCCTTTGCTTCACTACTCTGAAATCACAAGGAAATGTCTAAATTCAATTATGGTACCATTTAGCAACCCGTCGTGCTGCATATATCCCATAAATTCAATTATCTCGATCAGTCGAAAGGAACCCTCGTGATTCCATTTTCAACTCAACAAATGTCAAGTAAATGGTGGCTTAGTCACGTTTCGTTTGTATCCGTTCTTTGTAGTCCCTCACATTTGACCGTTACGTTCAAAATCAAATTCGCACTTAGCCTGAAACCCAAGATCTGCCCACTTCAATTTTATCAACTGTATAGAACTGTCATTGAGCAGATGCACTATTATGTACACCCAAACTTGTGCAAGCATTAGTTCCAAACGTTGAACTAACTGCGTTGCTGGTCCTACTTATTTCATAATTTGTATATGAATGTGACCGGTCCGGAATCAGGACGAGAATACATTATGAAGATGACCTTAACCTTGCCCCCAAAAGAATTGATTGGTTGAGGTGACTTAGATATTTACATACGGCGTACTGTACAACATGGTCACTTTTTGTATCTCATGGTCATCAATCAATCGTGTGACACGCCCTACAACACAATATTTGGTCACTGATCTACAAGTGGAGATGATGGGTAATGAAGCAAATCACAAATTATTCATTACTATACTATAATTCGAAGTTTTCTCGCGGAGGCAATTGATTGTCAAGTGAACTTAAAAATCATGTACCATGTCCCATGTATCCTACAACTGGGATTGAAAATTCAAAGCAAAATAGAACAAAAGGGATCAAAACATTGTCCACATAAAGTTCCTATGGTTCAACTTGCAAAGCGCAACTGCCAACTGTGTTGTTTGTCACTGTTCTGACCGTTGACCACTGATGACTTTTACAATTGACAATATGTGAACGTACTCAAAACAGTTTCCTTCCTTTCCTTGGTCCTTGGCCACTTCCAAGTAGTTTAGCTTTATAACTTGCTTGCAATGTACGGAACACTGATGCTTGACGATACTTATGCTGGATCACAAATCACAGTTGCAGTTAGGTCTAAGGTCATCCGATGTTAGAAAGTATGAATTGATCTTTCTGTCTGGGACTCTACTTTGTATCTGTACTCACACATAAATACAAAAACATCCATTAGGTTATTATGGCATGGAATTACCTATATTCACTGAATAGTAGACGTCTTAGAATGACTAATTAAAAAGGTGTATCGAACGAATCCAATCTCAACTTGTCACCTGCGGTGTGGTATCTATCTGTGTGTCGTTCCTGCGCCCGGTCCGTTCTCGGTTTCAGTCTACATATATCCCCTTCCTTATCGACTGTCAGTCAACTACTGTACAGTTCTGAAGGGTGGATAGCCACTTTTGAAGACCAGACGTAGAAGGTCAAAGGTTCTAAACAACTGAAGCGCCTGAAAGCCGTGTGTTTTGCAACTGTAAATTGCATCCAGGAGGATGATGATGATGAGGGAGAGGCGAGAATCAAAATCAAATCAGGATGACAAGAATTTCCTTCCCATCATTTCCAAACCAAATCCAAACCCCTGTGCACGGGCTTTCACCCAGCTTTCCCTCGAGTCGTGCCCAGTGCCCACTACTATGTATGTATGTACTACTACTGTACGTACTGTACAGAGCATTAGCATAGGGAGTACAAGCATACAGCATCATCATTGTGCGAGGACGAGAGGCGAGCAGGAACTGCTATGCGATATGCGAGGCTAGCTGCTAGCTGATGCTGTCTAGCCAACAACGTGTCGTAGATCGTAGAACACTTTCTCGCCATAATGCTTCTGCGAACTTATTCGCAAAATTCTGACGAAGGATTGGATAAATTCTGGGACGGAGAAATCAGAGAGAGGCGATAATGTTGGCTTTTATTTGTATCTATTTAGCTGGCCTTATTCAGGGTATAAGTAAAAACCAGCAAAAATCGCCTCTCTCTCTGCTCTCCGGAGAAATGCTTGTGGCTTGACTACTGGAGATTGAGCCCATTGGATTAATCAATAATCGTCCAATTGAAGAAACTACCATATCATATAACCCAAGATTATGATCTAATTCGTACCTCATCTAAGCCTATTTGGTTAACCAACACTACTGACCGGAGTGAACCCTGTCAAATAATGTATGTATTATTGGTATAGAGCAACCTGTTTCTCTTAGGCAATGTTCATCAAAAAATTAGCTTAGGGTATTTTAGTCAAATCAAACCAAATCCAAATCCAACATTCTTATACCATACGAAATGGACTTCACCGTTTTGGAGCTATAGTTTAACATGGATTATTTATTGATGTCTTGACCTAGTATGAATTTAGTTTTATTTAGAAGAAGTAAATTACTACGTTAAAATAAGCATTTCAAATGGGGAGAAATGGGTAAAAATCAGGATTGGAAAAATCATAATCTTAAGATCAACGGTCATTATTTTTTTGTGGATCATTTTGATTTTTTGATTTCAAATTAAGATTTGACTTAAATTGTTGCCTGCGATTGTGATTGTGGAAAAGAAAGTGCTTCGTATCAAATCGGAAACAACTACATTATGTAGAATTAGCAACTAGCAACTATAAGTCATTAAGCATTGACTAATTACGAATTCGAGCGGATGGAGCGAAATGTGGCCTAGTGAAGTGGAGTTTTTAGCTATAATTCATATCACTATTACATTACGTACAAATTACGATAGATTTCAAACAATGGAAGATGGAAAAAGTCGTCAAGGCACAACACAACACAGTGAAGGACTCAATTCGTAAAATACAAATTAGAACATGTTTTATGCACAATTATTGTTCCGATAAATGATGAACTGTCGGCTTTTGGCCTAATAAAGATCAAAAGCGTCATCAATCATCAATCATCATCAATGATCAATTATGATATGGACCATTGAATGTGTAATGTGCATGTTGTGCATTGTGCAACGTGCACAACGTGCACAACGTGCAACTGCTTGGAACTTTTTTGCTGTAATGAGTTTCGTTCTTCAATATCTAGTGAATTTTGTAAGCTCAATTCAATCAATATATTCCTGACATAAACATTGTTCCTAAATTATTTTAAGAACTGTACAAACTTGCGAAAAAAACAGGGTTTGTGCTTGGGAAGTATTCGTTAAGCTAGAATTTTGAATACAACATGGTTAACATTTTACACTGATCACTGATTCTAAATCGTAGAAGTTGGTATATAGGAAATGTGCTCTGCTTAACTACTGTAAGTACCTATGACTTGTGCTGTGCAGGTCGATGAGAAATGCTATGTATTACGGAGCGTTGAAGCATTGGAATCTAGCACCGCG
>JAQFYU010002809.1:0-11112 GCA_034694905.1 Ceratophysella granulata
TTAATAGGTGGATTGCAGATAAGGATATGGAAGTCATGTCGATGTCAGTCAGGCTAATACTACATACACGACTACAGCTAACTACAAACTACAGCTGCTCGCAATTCTGAACTGACTACATACTTTCCGTATTTGGATTTTGCAAATATCGACGCTGAAATTATGAATGTAAGTAAGAAATAAAATCTAAGTTATACATTAAAGTAAAAAACCAATCGTTTGATGTTTACAATTTACTTCTGCTTTGTCAGCGTCAGCTGTGATGTTACATTTTTGCAATGTTTGTAAATATTGAATGGGTTTTCAATTTGCATAACAAAATGTGAAATAGAACTACGATGTACACAACTGCATTGAGCAATTTAGAAAAACTACCTAAGCTCTTCTAATTTTTTGTTCCACAGGTTGCGGATAAATGAAATGGCAAATGGGTAGATCGACGTTAGAAGTAAGCTACAAATAAGCGATTTCCAGTTTGACGTTTCCGTGTCACGATTGAATGCTGAATCCGCGAGTGCCTTTGCGAGGCAGGTCAAGTATCAATGTCTGGTACGATGACAAAAATACTTCGAGAGTACTGGAATACCATGTTCCTTTCGGTCACTACATATCCATGGTCGCGGAACAGTTTAGGAGGCGTCGGTCTTTTTCTAGTGCTGCTGTCTATCGGATTCCTTGGCTTGCGAGTTATTCTCGCGATCCTATTTAGCCTGGTCGCGCTTGTATTGGGGTAAGACAACGACAAGGAAAATGAAATCATTCGAATTTAATGTCAAACTGGTAAACTTTAACCAGGATTAACTGCTACGTAACTACGTACTTTGTACTTCGCTGAAGCTGAGCTTGAAAACGAACTTCGAATATTTTCACAGATTGTGCTTCCGGTTCTACAGCGACAGTGAAACGGAGTCCACGAAAACCGTAGAGAGGATCAGAAGAGTTAGTTTGGTCAATGTCAAAAATGTTACCGAGAAGAAATCTGATTCGCCGATACCACCTAGTCCGACTCGTGAACCAAGGCAGAAGATGGATATGAGAATTACGGGATCTGCACTGATCGATGAAACCATTCATGAGATGATAGATTATATCCTGCGGGATTACATTCATGCTTGGCACGACTTTATAACCGAAGATGATGAATTTGTTCATGAGCTTCGGTTGACGATACAAGAAACTCTAGTTACACTGTCCTCCAGGTTAGTTTTGCCACTCACACTCAACTGTGCTCTATGTACTGCGTCCTGGCCTTTGGAATCTAATTAATGGTGTTTTTGCTATTTCAGAATAAAAGAAATAGATTGGATACCTTATATAACAACTCATTTAGTTGACGACGCTGCTTCTCATCTTCGACTCTTCCGACAATCAACTGCCAAAGTAAAAGAAAATCCCACCAACGACTTAATTTCAGTATTTTTTGACATGGAAGCTTCAATGGAGAAAAATCTTTGTCGTGATATGGTCTGTACCGACGATTCACATCTAAATGGTATGCTTTCGTCTTTAGTACTTTTGTTCTTATGTCATACAACGAGCAATTGAATTGTTCTCTTAAATGAGTTCAATGCGAATCTTTCAATGAATTACAGACTACTTCCAAGGCTTAATTGAAGGTCTACTCTACTTACTACTTCCTCAAGAAACATATGGATGTACTCCCGTTGGTTCTTTAGCCCAAGATTTACTCGCCAATCATGTTCTAATTCCTCTACTTGATCTTATATCAGATCCCGACTTTGTCAATCAGAGCATTGTGTGGCTGGTATGTAAATTGAATTGAATCTATCCCACGAAACTTGCAATTACAAATTGAACCTTTTGTTTATCTATAATTCCTACTTCTATAGTGTCAAGATTTTTCTGTCACACCGGACATATTCATGTTTCTTATTCGTACATGTGATACAATGGATGAACTCTCAGCTACTCAAAAGTTTTTCGAAGACCAGTTACAACAAGTCGTGAGTGAAGATTATTTCCTTCTAGATTTTAGTTTCTTAAAGCTCAATACTGAAAATCCAAAATTTCCAATTTTAGAAAGAATCGATGCATAAGGCCTCAAGAGATGATGCGAATCCTATCAAGCAACAAATTCGATGTTTGAATTACGTCCGAAAAACCATACTAACACAGCTCAGTTTTCTAAAGGAAGGTCCGAACGGAGCAGGCTGGTCAGATGAACCTGATTCTGAGGATTGGCAGCACTACTTCATGACTGGTCTCAAATTACACACTTTAACTTTAGAAGAAGTTATCAAAAACAGTATTGCTCTTTCATACTTCCTGGACTACATGTCTTCTGTTGGCGGAAATCATTATTTATTAATGTATCTTAATGCGGATGGTAAGTGTGATCTTCCATATACTTATCGTGTATTTGCTTGTTTCTCAGTGTTCATATATTATGACTTTCTGAATTTGTACAGCTTGGCGGGTTTCAGCTGAGCAACAATTGATGGAAATTGAGGCGAGCATAAGAAATCCTCAACATGGAAAAGACCAGAACAAGAGTAATCAAGAAATGTTGGACTGCATGAGAGATGCTGCGTTCAATGTCTACGAGCAATTCCTCTCTGAAAAGGTTTACACACGTTTCCATTCTCTGATATAAAATCGATATTAAATGTTGTTGATAGTTGGATCATTTTTGATTTTACTTCAGGCTGCTCCCCGAGTAAAACTACCCGAAAACGTCACTAGAAAATTCTACATTCAGGTCCGAACTGAAGCAATAACCGCGGATCTGTTTGACCAAATTCAAGAAGCCATTGTAGAAACGCTCCAATCCACAGAAAAGTTCTACCCTGGCTTCACTCGCAATAAGCTCTATATCAAATGCCTCATGGAATTGGATCTTCTCAAAGCTGAAACTGTTTCTGCACATAGCCAAAGCTCCGCATCAGATGAGGAAGATGAAGATTGTCTGGACGGAGTTGTCCATGTGAACAACGATGGAGAGGTTGATCATGAGTCTAAATCATTCAAAGGCCAAGTCACGGAACAGTTAAACGAGCTTCAAACCTGTCGAGAATGTTTGAAACAGAAGAAACAAATTAGTGGAATTCCGAGTGAGGAACTTCTTTCTTGGGAAAAGGACGCTTGGGAAAATAAGTACAAATTGAGAGCGGAAATTATTGAAGTGGCTCTGACAGTTGAGAAAGGGAACACATTTGGAATTTATGTGGTCAAAGCCACGCGACAAGGTGAAAGTGGAGTGAAGGCGGCTCAGGAGAAAGAATGGCACATTTATCGAAGATATTCCGACTTTTATGACTTTCATCACTGGATCAAGTCGAAGTGGATACGGTTGAGTAAACTGGAATTTCCTAGTAAACAAACTTTTGGAAAAACGGATCGAATTTTTCTAGAAAAAAGAATGGCCGCCTTGAACAAGTATTTTAAGAGTATTTTGACATTGACACTGGAACCAGTAAGTCCTGCTACAAAGATGCTACATTATTCTAAAACCTGTGCGTTAATGCTAATGAACTATTTGAATTGCAGTATTTTGGCGAATCACTCCAAGACACTTTACTGCATTTTTTGGAACCTGGCAACTACGTACCTAAAAGAAAACAACTCAGCGAGAAAGTAAGTGCCGCCCATTCTGCTATTTATTAAATTCATGATATGAAAATTAAAATTGTTTCTTATTGACTTATAGATAGACTCTCTAGTCGTTAATCCATTGAAACAATCCGTCAAGAATGTGACACATGCTGTTAAAACTATGCCTGACACGCTCTTCAACACAG
The DNA here is from genome assembly GCA_034694905.1 of Ceratophysella granulata. NCBI lineage: Eukaryota > Metazoa > Arthropoda > Collembola > Poduromorpha > Hypogastruridae > Ceratophysella > Ceratophysella granulata. Next base: position 3,759 of record JAQFYU010002809.1, read on the forward strand.
TTGATGGATTCACTACTGGATTCACTAAGATTTTTCAGACAAGGAATGACGTGGCAGACTTTACTGAGTCGATGAAGGTTGGAGCTTCTATCGACACAGAGGTTTGTTTGATTTATGATTCTTAACTTTGAACCTGAACCTGATTTGACCTTTAAGTAAATGGAGCTTGACTATACTATATAGGCGGATGACAATATACCACTACGAATTATTCTATTGTTGATGGACGAAGTGTTTGACCTCAAGTCCAGAAATCAGTGGCTGAGAAGAAGAATCGTTGTCATTATTCGGCAAGTGATCAAGACAATGATGGGTGACAACTTGAATCGACGAATTGTAGACTACGTGGCTTATATTACCAGTCCAGAACGGGTGTCGGGCTATCTTCGGAATTTGCAGTAAGGTTCATATCCATTTTCCATTCAAAACAAAGCCCAAATTGAACGCATTGTTTATATTCCAGGCTCACCTTATGGCCCGGTGGTCGTAAAATATCAACTTCCGCTAAAAGAGATTCTAACACGAAAATGAGAACTAGAATAGCAGCCAAAGCTTCGCTTCTATCATCACTTTCAGGTAAGCGTTTGCATTATATTTCAGAAAATCTCTGTTAATTATCCGAGAATGTAACCAATTCGAATATTTTGATTATAGACGAATTGAAACATCTAATTGGTAGTGAAACGACACGTCGGGGTCTCCTCTGCGTGTTTGACATGTGTCAAAATCAAGTTCTCAATCGTCGTTTTCTACTCGTACTCGTCGAAGGAATCCTAAAAACTTTGTATGCGGATAAACCATTTCCAAGTCTCATTCAAAGACTTCACTTTCGTTCCAGTCGAGTTGGCAAGTATCGTCCTTTTATTGTACCCACCAATCCCCTTTATGGCACTACAAATTCCCTCAAGACTTCCACTATGCCCATGGCCAATCTGTCACCTCGTGGCTCAAGAAAGCGGAAACCCTAGAATATGTTCCGAAGAATTCAGCATTTCTCTTACTAGCTGACCAGAGTTGCAATAATTCCGTGCAAACAAATAGAAGAGGAATTCCAGCAATAATCACGTTACGTTTTGGCAATTGACACCACCGTCGCCTGAATTGGCTTCTGTAACAACATACGCAACGAGTTCGTGCAATCAAATTCCTTCGCAATATAAAAATTCGCAATATTTACTACTCATCATCATCAACTTTGCTTCGGTGCCAATAAGCAAATAACGTATCGCATTAGCCATTAGCTCACAACAAACCGCTTACCTCTTTACCTGTTCAAATTAGAATGAGCTAGAAATAGACATAACAGAATGGAGATGAGTACACACAAAGCATATCATTATCCATAATTTAGCTCGTAGCTTAGTGTTAGATTATAATATGTACCCTAACATTGTAAGTTAAGCGATGGCCTTATTCTATCACTCTTCTTTTCGTGTCGATGTGCCTACTCCCTTAACACCCTACAAATGTTAATCCTTCTTTCACTGTTAAATTACGGAAACCCCCACTTAATCATTCAGTTCCACAACCGTGCATCGGTACTTGATTTCGTGACCTGACCCATTGCACGACTTATCATTCCCGTGATACGCCAAACCCAAAAACAAATAATGTAATCTCACAGCTCGCTAATTAATGTAAGTTCTACAAATTAACTAAAAATTGATGTATTGAACTCACTGAGTTACAACGAAAGGAAAACCTAATCAGTTGACGTTGACGTGATAAACCTATTTAATTAGCTGCTGCAGGCTCGGGCCTATTTACTCTCGGTACTCGGTACTTTCGTGTTATTTTTTTAATGAAAAATAAATTGCAATTATATTTTGCAGTAACGAGCAGTACAATGCTTTCGTTGTATTTTATTGACTGATAAATAGTATAAGTATTTACGAGATATTTTCGTTTCATCTCTGATTCTTAAATATTTGCTTAATTTAATAGGCTAATGCACTAAAGGAATCTTAATTCACTATGACCAACTTGTGAGGTAGGAAAATACAAAATTAGCTCGAATTGGAAACTCGTGTTTAAATCAACATGACACAATTAGTGCATTGATAATTTGCATTACACAAAAATACAAAAAATATACATAATTTGATTTCATCTATGATATGTAAGGTATGCATTCGGACTCCAAGAAGAGTTGCTTCTTTGCTCGCTGCACGAAAGTGTTTATTCTCAATCGCTGCTACTACAATTTTGGGTAAATGTAAGCATACGCCGCTGAGTATTCTAAATACGTAAAACTGACATTGTTATTTAGTTTTAGAGAAACATAAGGCACACCTACCACACTTGACTCGTAAATGCAAAATTCTGCTATTTTTGTGACGGAATTTTTAAGGCATACGGGTTACACTAGTTGATCACATTTTTCGTGTCTTTCTGAAATGGCTTTGTAGGACTCTAGAACTTGTTGAACGGCTTTCTTAATCACACTTTTACAAAGGTTCTCCATCACGTCCACTTCTTCTGGTCCCGTTTCCAGCCAAAGTCGATCTTCATCAATTAGTTCTTCCACGAGAGCTAAATACAATTAGTAGAAGTATTCTATTACTATGCCTAACAGTAGAAATACATAGGAAGCTCGTATTCTTACCTTCATCCACCAGATCTCTTGGGCGAGCCGCCCATTTCATCTTCTTTCTCCACATTCCTCCTTCTCCCGTAATAGAACTATTCTTCTTGCGTACGAGAAGTTCCGGTGGAACTAACGTGATGACCCGTTCGAGCACAGCTCGACTCAGCTCTTCTTTCGTTTTGGGAAGTTTTTGCTTTTGAGCCTGGAGTGTCAGAGCTCCCAGTCGAAGTTTGTCGTAAGCTCGGGTTTGAAGAGAAGCACCGGGTTCATACTGAAGAACTTCCTGAATAACTTCTTCTATCACATCCTTCACACAAAAGTCAAATGAGAGTGAAGTACTTGCACTACTACCGCCATTTGAACTGGGTTGTTTGGAGGATTCCACACGATAGGTTCCCGTGTCAACCCAAGTGTCCCAAATGGCATTGACTCGACAGTCAATTAAAAATATGAGCTTTTGTTCCTCGCAGGAAACGAGGAAGGCGGGCTGAGCTGGAATTGTTGATTCGGCTGGTTGTACAGCGGGTGGTGGAACGTAGGGTGGTGGTGGTTTAGCTGGAACGTCAACTTTTGTTGAAGAAGCCTTCACTTGAAGTGCCTCTAATTCTCGAATCTGGAAGAAGGTTATACCAATTTATAAATGCGGAATTATGGATGAAGTGTAACTGAACGCATGACCCTTGAGTATAGAACAGAACGTATGCGCTGACCTCGCTTTCGATTCGTCGGCTCTCTTCAATAATCTTAGCAGCTTCTTGTTTCAATTTTCCATCTTCAACTGGAGCACTGACCAGCTCATCCTCGAACCACTCTTCATCTTCGTCTTGATCATCTCCAGACTTGGGAAACATTTCTTCTTCATTCTGCATCTGCAAAGATCCATAGTTATATTGAAATACGAAAATTACAGGCATTATCATATCACACTTAAGTACACCAATCTCTCTCACCACCTGGAACTGGTAAAGATTCATGTTTCCCGTATCAGAAAAGGCAGCACCCTCAGGGATTGCGAAGGTTTTATCGTTCAACTCATCAAGTTCCTGAAAGATTAAATTAGTTAGTGCTTCATGTTTCAGGTTTGGGACTAAACACTGGTACGAAACTACCTCGACGTTAATAACCGTATTTTGCTCGACGAAGCCTTTTTCGGTTTCACTCAAGTTTTCTTTCAGCTCACTCTGAAGATCGTCAACGCCGAGTTCTTGTACTGTTTCGACATCCTTGAAATTCATAACGAAATTAAAATAACAAAATTCGTTAGCATCTATTTATTAGAGTATAGGTGTGCAGCGAAATTCGTAACATACTTGACTAATGCTTACCTTGAGTACAATTTCCGGCTCTGAGAAACAACTCGATTCTGATTTGGACAATTTGAATTCGGCTGTCTGGACAGGTGAAGTAGTTCCCTCATAACTCTGAAGTTCTTCAGTATTTTTTTCATGCTCGGTCGTAAGGGTTCCTTCGTATCTTTGAAATTGCTCACCGGTCTGTTCCGGAGAAACACTTCTTTCACAAACTAGGAAGGTTTGGTCATTCAATTGATTCTTTGCCTATAGAATCAGGATAATTTAAAATGCCATTCCAGTTGTACGAGTCACACGGCCGAAATTAAATTAAATTACATGGTCGTGAGGAAAGGCTGCCCCTTCATCAGTACGGTTTTCGGATTCGTCCAATTCTTTCAGCTCATTTTGAAGCTCTTCCTTGTTAAGAATTGATTCAATCGTTCGATCCCCTACGCCCTATGTGATGAGGTATAAAATATAGTAACATCAATTTATGTCATACCATTCAAATTCAACGTTCATTTGTCCCACGCTCACGCTGCAAAAGGATAAAGGATGTATTCTGTCATACCTTTAGCCCAAATTGCGGTGTTGGCGTCGGCCCAGGATAAACACAATCATCAACTTTTACAGATTCAACAGTTTTCTCAACACTCTCTAAACTCGGAGGAACTGGTTCATGATAAGTAGATTTCTCAGGAATTTCAAAAGTTTTATTACTGGGCTCTTCGATTCTCTGAAAATTCACAAGCATGTCAATGTTCTAAACTGTAGTGTAACTTAGAGCAAAAATTATTCAACAGAAGTTTACCATAACATCCGATGTTGGTTCTGGTTCAACAAAGCTTTCGGTGCTACTTGAGATCTCATCAAGCCCACTTTCAACCTCCTCTTCACTAAGAATTGATTCAAGCGTTCGATATTCCACATCCTGTGTGTGAGGGGTAAAACATTCGTCAATTTATGTCAAACTATTAGAAATCAATTACATGACATGTAATTGACCTAAGCTACAAAATCATAAGCTGTTCTGCCACACCTTCAGCTCAAATTCAAGTTCTGGATCTGGTGTCGGCAGGAGAGAAACACTAGTATCATTGTCCACAGCTTCAACCTTTTCGTCGACATCGACAATCTCTAACTCTGGAGGAGCTGGCTCAACATAGGCAGAGGTTTCAGGAATTTCAAAACTTTTGTCACTGGGCTCTTCGTTTCTCTGAAAGATAATAAACAATCATTTCAATTTTCGAAGCTGTATAATTTTAACTTTAAGCAAAATTATTTTAACAAGAACTTACTCTTGTAACATCCTGTATTGGTTGGGGTTCAGCAACATTTTCAGATTCACTAGAGATTTCCTCAACCTCGGTTTGAAACTCCGTTTCGTGAAGAATTGACTCAAGTGCTTTGTATTCAGTATCCTGTGAAACCAATAGCGAAAAATGTTTTTGAAGTATAGACTAACGACAACCCTCGTAGTTCAACTTAACTCGATCAGTCACTGCATTAGCACCTTGAAATCAATATCCGGTGTCCGAAACGAACTAGACTCAGATTCGACGGACGAGGATTGTTCGGGTACCTTATGAGGCAGCCCTGTGTTTGAAATTTCAGATTCTGCAGCCGCAATAGCTTTCTTCAGAGCCTCAAGCTCTGGACGGATAGGTTCGAGTGGTAGAACTTTCTCAGGAATATCCAAGGTTTTGCCAATCAGCTCGTTTTGAATCTGAAAATAAATTACCATCAGTCCTGACGGTTAATAATTATTGGAAAACCGATATTCAACCTAGACTTACCACATCCTGAGGAGGAAATATTTCTTCTTCGAGTTTGACAGACTCTCGATGGTCTACCTCAAAGCTTTCGATTTGAGAACTCTCGACTTCCGTTTCTTTCTTGTTTTCCTTCGATTCCGAAACTTGTATTTCTACATCGTGCAACGGCTAAGGCATTTACGACATATTAATTATTGATTGAGAGGCCATCAAACAGATTTTAAAGAGACTGGTATAATTGATTTACCTTGAACCCAACTTCAGCTTCTTTGAACGACTCTGGTATTCTGGAAGATACGGTAGGGAGAACATTGATACCTTGCAGGAATAGTGAATTGGTGTAAGCAGCGTGCTCAGCTTCTAAAGTCTTCCTTCGGGCTTGAAACTCTAGAAGCACTTGTTCAGGAGTTGCAGTGGTTTCATTTTCGGCAGTTTTGACACTTAGTTCAGCGTATCCCTGAAAGGAACAGTTGATTTTGAACCCGCAAATCTGCATCAGTATTTCAGATAGTCAACATACCTCATCGTTAAGGGCCGTGTCTGGTTCAGCAAATCGTTCGGTTTCATTCGAGATCTCCTTCAGGTCGCTTTCAAGTTTCTGGAGGCTGTGATCCGTTGAGAGCGGCTCGGATCCCTTCATATCCTGAAGAGTATTTTGTAAAATATAATCGAAATCCCAGTGCAATACTTTTAATCTTACATTTAATTGACCAACCTTGGGAGCAACATCCGGTTCAGCTGATGGAGAAGTGTCAAGCTTTGATATAGAGGATATGGCTTCATTCGCATTCTGAATCAATGCCTTGTTGTAGTTAGCAATCTGCACAGCTTTGACAGTTTCTTTCACAGTCTGAAGCTCAGCGAGGATTTGCTTGTACCGAGCTTGAGTGATATCTTCCTGTATCATCTGCTTTTGACGAATTTCTTGTTCCGTTCTTTGATTTAGTAAGGCCGTGTCCATATTAAACTTATGAGCGGCTTCCAGAACTTGAAGTCGCTCCTGATCGACCTGATTCTGAAGCCTGCGCAGCGGCAGGGGTAGGTCATTTCCACAAACATCATAGGACGTCTCTGTTGTAGACTCTGCTGGTGGTGGAATCCTAGGCCTGGATTTGGTGCGTTGTATTTCGCTATCCTTCAGTTCATCGTCCGTTTCAACGGTGGTCGTTGAGCCGATCGAGATATCAGGATCACTACATTGAAAATGAAAAAAATGTGAAATAATTTTATACAAAGCGAAGGAGCGCGAACATAAAATTAAGTATTTTTCTCTACCGCAAAATTCTTCGTCGTCCAACTGGTGAAATGGAAAGAATATTGTCCAAACAAGGTAGTTCTGGCGCTTGCTGCCGCTGCTCAGGTTCTAGAGAGAGTCTAGCACTTCGCCGGATATGATAGGCCTGTTTCATGGCTTCCTGATCCGGTCCAATATAGTCATCCGTAATGCTCAAACTTGTTGTGGATCTACCGTTCTGAATTGAGCCATGTCGGGTCGAATCAGAGTCATACTCCTGCTCCAGATGAGATGATGACTTGGGTCTATGAAGAACCTCGGACTGTTCCTTCTCAACTTCAACTTTCTCTTGAAGAAGACGAATTTGTTCTTTCAAAACAGTGTAGAATGTTGGGTCCTTAGGCTCTTTGGGGACAGGTGCCAAGGAATTGACATCAATGCTGAGTCGACGGTCACTCACTTTATT
>JAQFYU010002810.1:0-11109 GCA_034694905.1 Ceratophysella granulata
TGATTGCCAGATGCTTCCAAATAAGAATCGTTGACTGAGTGAAAGGCCGAGTTCTCCCAGTTATCAGAGCCTTCAAACAGATTCTGTAAATGTAAATTACACGTTTAGGCAAATTAAACAATACAGATCCTGGATCTCGTTGTTGCATGGGCTAATTAATTGTTCATTATTAGCACCCAAGACCGATGTATCCAATCCAAAATGGCTGCACGGACAGAAGGGTCAGGATGGATCGGTTCTGCTTCTTCATAGATTTGCTTTACAACTGTGGCTCTTGAAGTGAACGGAACAGGATAGTCTTCCGCATCGGCGTCCATGTCTTTGATGATCCTCGTAACGCCGAAATTAACCGACCCGTCGAGAACCACTCCGCTCTGAGTGACGTATGGATATCTAACGCTTGTCCAGTAATTAGACTGAAACATGCAGGAGTGTGAATTACCGTGTTGCGCTGTACTACTTCTGGATTTCGTAACGAATATCTAATTATGTTGTAATTTAAAAGATATTCAAATGAACATAAAGATGACACCTCAACTAGTAAATCCGGGCTCACAGGTGACACCAGCTCGTACACTGGATTACCCTGTTGTCCATGAATCCATTCTGCACCAATTTCCACAAAATGTCCATCTAAATTTGATTCAATTGACCATCAACCATCAGTCAAACCCAAACTATTTATATATATAACCTTCATGCGTATGTGACAAAACATATTTTTACCAGCTCAGAGCATGGTTAATTATTGGATTGCGCTTGCGTATTAAGCTTCTTATTCAAATGCATAATTACTTCGGGAATCGTTGTAGAGATGTTTTAGCTTATGATCTTGACTCTCAACATTTCACAGAGAGACAAAATTCAAAAGCAAAAATATATACTAATTATATTTTCCGACTTGTTGTTGTAATTGTTTGCATACTATATTGGTGTTTTTTTTGAATTTTTGGAGCTGTTCCGATACAATTCCGTTTGACACTTTTAGTACATAATTTTAAGCTTCTTAAAATAATATGTTGGTTGTATTCATTTTCAATTTAAGAACTCATAACTGTCGCTTAGTTCTTGGCAGTACATTGATTTGGAATTTCAATTTTTGTATCATTTTCATAGTATTTTCAAAATTTTAGTTTTTAGAACTTTGGCTGAGTGAAATTAATACCGGGAATATATTTTTACGAAATTTTAATGCAGATGCAACGAAGCCATATTCTTTCCATTTTTTGGGCCTAGTTTAGCTGCAATGCCATGTTTTCGCAAATGTGTGCATTTGTGAAAGCCTTTGCAATATGAACTTGAAAGTTCGTCACTCACCGAACTTGTCCGAAAATATACGACCTCCGATCCTACCCGATGCTTCCAAAACAGTCACACTAAATTGACCCGTCTTCACGAGCTTCGCGGCTGCTGCCAGTCCGGAAACCCCGGCTCCAACCACGATTACGGATTTGAGCTCTTTGCCGGTTCTCCTATGAGATACACAAATATGTTTAAATACTGAAAATACTTACAGTATAAAAGCGGAATCCTCTCGTGAATCTGTACTAAAAGTGGCTCGATATTTTTTATCCTATAGAAATCGGCTGCGTCCCTAATTCCGGTCAAAAAGAAAATTTTTGGCCCAATTTTAAGTTTCCAGATTTTAAAATGTAGGGTTTTCTGTCTTCTTTTAACATTAGCCGGGCCTGGCATTAAATACGCAAACTAAATACCTTCCATGAATGTGGTCCGGTTCTGTGAAACCGATCAACGCCCATAAAAAAAAATTTAACACGAAATTGATGTGCATCCTGAAAGCCAATTTCAAATCAATTGTTTGCATAAACCTCACCCAGACAAATGAAAATGCAAACTACGAGCCAAAGTTGATCCTTGAAACCGTATTTAAAAGAAATTTCACGGAATTGGGTGCTATGATATCAGCCACTTAGAGCTAATTATTAGTCATTTGCAGCTAATTTTTGGATAGTTAAACGTTTAGTCAACTAAGGACTTTGAACACAGCTGGAGAAATTAGAACATCATTTTTCGCAGACCACTGACAATCTTTGTTAAGAAAACATATATGCACAGACAATGCAATTGCAGGTCTCTTCGAAAACTAGAAATAATGGTAAAAATTCAAATTATGTTGCATATCTTAACAATCTATACAAATTCAATACATACAACTTTAAATACTTTAAATCTACGTCTAAATATGACATCAACAATACTGTGGTAGAAACAAGAATCAAGTCATCAAGGCCGTAATCAGTATTACTCAGCACAATATTTTATTTTATATGCATGTAAAGCAGTTCATCAGCTGGCAACTTGACGATGAGCAAGCAGAAAGTTGTTTCATAAACCGCCTCATATTTTATATCTTGATTTTACTTACAGACCAATTAAAGCGTGTTAAAACAAATTAAATAGGTCGACATTTTTATTGCATTAAAGTTTGTGCATTCTAATGTTAACAAAAAGTAATGCGTCAGTTAACCACAAAATTAGAAGCAAGGCTTCTGCAAAAATGCTTACTTATGCAAGATTGAACTATAATTACACAACTGAATTAACTTTAAATAAAACTTCAACAACAGCAAATAAATTGGAGAGGAACAATTTGTCTGATTTGCTAAATGTAAGTAAAAGTTTTATATTGGGTTGTGTTAATTTGTTTTAGTGATATATTTATATTTTGATTTTTGATATAGTGTGCTAAATTGGCCAGAGTGTCATTTATACCAAACTTTAGCGTAGCGCACCGTTCTTATTAAGTTATTTATTGATCTATTTTCAACCATGTTATTCACAATGATTAATTCACATAACGTACAGTATTCATGACACTCACCCAGAAGTGGGATTTATGGTATCACGCCATCGCTATGAAAAATCATATTCGAATAATGTAGTGGTTGACTGGTTGGGAATTGGGAACCTCTATGCTATGCACAAAAGCCCCAAACCAATCTGTTCATTCTAATTTTTTTATCCTATCGTTGTTACCGTGTCACAATCACAATCACAAGCCATCATATCATTTGCACCCTAAGGCAACCTAATCAATCCCAATACTGTATAAAATCATGTAATATATAGATAATAACAATAGATAGATATGGATTAAATGATGAAACGCGGAAGAAGTTCAAGGTTTTGTTGTTCGTAGTAGAGTTGTAGAGTTGCTATTTCGAGCTGTGGTAATTTTTGTTCATGACCAGTGCTGGTAACACGTACGGCCAAAGCCCGAAAAAGGAAAGGATTCCTGTCTTGTGACAGTTTTGAAACGAATACAAACCACAGCTCGCAGTCGCAGTGTTCGTTCAAAACGGTCATTGACCGTTTTTGGGCTCTGGTGCTAGCATTATGTACATATATAATTTTGAACGAACTTAACTGTTTGATATTATTTCAAGATTTCAAGACCTACCTTGTTGTAATAATCTCAAAACCAAGCCTAACGAATATGAAATTGGTCTAGATTCGTGATAGCCGAGGTTGAGCTTGAATAGAAAGATATATTTCTTCTCCTTTTCCTTTGTCGGTTCAGTCACAATCCGATACTCCTTTGTCCCAAACACTGAAACCTTTCAACACAAAAAAATCCATTATACTCTCCATGTCAATATCCGATTATACCTAACCTACCCTGCATTTAAACAAAAACGGTTTTTAGTCATCAACAAGCTTCAATTGTCTAGAATGTTACTATTAGGTCGACTTTTTGCAAATCGTTTTCTTTTCCATTTCTTTTGTGTCTCCGTGACTTACTTGTCAAATACGCTCCTCGATTTCCAAGACCTCTTTTCTACAAATCTACTATGTGCATATATTGCTCCATTATTTGATCAATAATTAATTTCACGAAAATTCATTCTTGTCGGAACCGTAACTTGTACTTGTACGTACTGGCTAAATTAACTCCATCCCATCCATGTTAAATACTCAGGAGTAGCGTGGCTATTTTGCTATTTGACAAACTAAACAAATGTCTGTCAACTACACGTATTTATATCTTGAGAACGCATCTCTCAAAACACCTTATTAGCGTCCAAATCACTACAAAATATCGTCCAGGCAGGTATACCCAAATCCAAATGACAAACACTCTCACACGACCCACGGTCATGATCGCTCTGTCTCCAAAAAACATTCTGTTTAGTAAGGGATATTTACAGAGAACTCAACCGTCAGTACGTTCGTAGTTTCTACATAGTACAAAAGACAATTGCGCGATTTCCCCATCCCGCCGTATTTTAGAAACTCAATGTGTAAGTACTAAAATGTGCCAAGTATTCATATTTGGGGTTTTGACGAGATTTCTGGTCCAACTTTTCATCTTGAAGAACACAGTACTCTCCTTCCTGTTCAACACTTCCACCTATGAACACTGTTCTTTTCATTTGGCCTTTGCGTTAGAAGGAACTCACATGCCATCTCTGGACTTGGTTGAACGTATTCTCAATTCCAACCAGGAAGGCTTTCATCTTTGGACTGTTTCCAAGATTGGGCTGGAAAACACCAACGATGTTATCCTTCCGCCTGTTAACGAAGAGACGTGCTCAGTGAACATTGTGGTGGCAATTACTCAATGCTTCGTGCGTTTACTTTTTGGCGTGTTTGGAGGTCGCATATTCATTGAAACAAACCTGTTTCTCTTGATACATCACAGCCAAAACGATTGCAACCGTGAACGAATAGTCTGGTTGTGTATGGAATCTACTACGCCATACGTAATCGATGTTTTCAGTCTCTACATGTCGTAGAACCTTTCGACATTGGAAGAAGTCAATGTATTCTGTAGCAGTTGCCTGGCGACAAGGTCGCGTGCTCTCTTCGAATTGTCTGTGACTACCAGCTTTCGTGAAATGAGAATGTTTGGAGATCAGGCAAAGAGCTCATCTGTTATTCCTTTCATTGCTGTAATTGGTCCAGACTCCGGAACAAGATTTAGTTGGATTGAGACGAATCGCTGCCACGTATTTTATAAAATACGAGCTAACACCAAACCATATTTCATTGGCTGTATTGACGAGCATATTCTAATGGAAAGTATCGGAGGAAAATTAAACCTGAGTATTGTATATGTTTCGATGGACAAGGCCATTCGGTACGATTATGGTCTTCGGGGAGTTGCGCCCAGCCACTTCGCGGGTGTTGCTGGAATAAAATTCATGAAGTGGATTACATTGCGACACTCAGTTCCCACAGAAACCCATCACAAACAAATACTTCTGGACTCCTCAGTTTGGAAATTCGTGTATTGGCAGAAGTTCGAAGAAAGAGAAGGGTTCAATTTCTTATTTTGGATGCATCCGATGGACACATGGACGTGGACATTCCTGGGCATATCGGCTTTCACGTTAACGGCTCTGCTCCGGGGTCAGTGATTTGAGATTTATGCCATTCTTATGAGACAGGAATGCAGGATTTTGGATAGACACAAAATGTTGCTCATGTTTATCTTTGTTACGATAGTACTGACGTATGGGTACGAAGGCGTCGTATCCAGTTTGCTTTCTATCCCACCACCTGTCATCGTCTACAAATATCTCAAGGATCTTATCGACAATGGCTACAACATTATAGGATTTAATCGGGATGATGTAAATGCTGAACTCAGTGAGGTTTTCAGCAGAGAGGGAATAGTAGCCAGAAATATGTCTACAAGTATAGTTGAAAACAGTTGGAATTTACCTCTGCGTCGTGAGCGATACTTGCTGTCATTGTGCAATGCAACAAGAGCGGTTACAATCGAAACACTCGCATACATAAATGCGGTTCATCGCTTCGACCCAAGAGTCAAATGTCATGTTGCACGAGAAACTGAGATCGAGAATCAGCTAATTGTACATTTCCTTGGGCCATCTTCATCTCTGATGGTGAAAGCTTGCTCCGAAGTCATTGAATCGTGAATACGTAAACACATTGAAGAATACATTGATTTCTTCATGAACTATGGGATATTGAGAAATCAAGTATTGACTGAAAACAAGAAGGCACGGGAAATCCCGTTTCAAATTTCTGATTGGAAAATTCTGTCCGTTTTCATTATTTGGATTTTTTTGATCGGAATTTCGTTCACTATTATGCTCATCGAAATGATCTGGACATATTCGAAGAGATGTATCATTTGAATAATACAATTTGCGTATTTAATTTTCCAAAATATTTACAACTGGAGGCTTTACAGTTGTACAAATCCCATATGTACAAGTACAATCTGTTCAAAATGGTTACATATGTCCCATTCATAATGTCAAAATCTCATAAGTTCAACCAGAAACGTCGTAGAAACTGTAAATGTTGAGCTGAACATCGGTTCTACACACATACTGCATAACAATTATTGATTTATCAACTTTATTTGCAATTGGTTACCAGAACCGAAAGTGCGGACTTATGATATTCACATGTGTGATTTACATAAATCTCTTCATTTTTGTTCGATCTTGCTTTACGTTCTCTTTGAAAGTTCCGTTCACATTTATAATAATTTCTCATCACCAGTGTGACGTTCAGACATATATTTAGCTTAAATTCCCATTTTCTAAATACAAATCACCAAATGCAAAATGCAATGGTCATGTGGAAGCCGGTCAGTTTCTCCAGTGGCCGCGACATAAAATATTTGGACCCTTTATAGATCATCCTGAAAAGCAATATTTCTGGTTGGAAATATGAGATTTGGATATCTCTGGATCTGGACCCGACCAATTACAAAACTACATCCTTCGGTTTCTTAACCAATAGGTACCGCTTGTAGTCTTAATAGAGGAACAAAAAATTTGTGAGGGTAGGAACAATCCAACGCAATACGAGTGCAAAATACATATACATAGTACAATAAACCTGATTAAATTCAAATAAAATTCAGTTTTGTGCAACTCTGATTTTTTCTAACTCAAGAATTATTTTTAAAATGTATTTTTTTAACAGCGAATATATTCAATGATGCATAATTATTCACTATTCGACGTCGCTCTCTGATAATTCAATTTCACTTGATTCTGCTTCCATATCGGAATCCTGATCATGATCGGAATCAGAGCTTTCATCAGGTTCCGATTCTGAAGGCTCTGATGGCAAATCGTCTTCAGATTCTGATTCCGGCCAGAAGCCGATAGGAACCAATTCCATTTGTCCAGCAGTGTAACTCAAGTCCAGAACATCAAATTCCAAAAGTGTGACAACACTCCTTTTGATGTTTTCATTGTCATATTTCCACACGTGAATCTGATCCGGACCGAGTGAGCTCGGAAAATTTCGGAAATATCTGTACACGGCACGGAAACCTTCAAGTTTCATCTCTGCCAATTTCGTATAGCTCCAACTTGTCAATTGAACGAGATGTGATTCTAGTTTGATCATAACACTTGGATGAATCTGTATCAAATATAAACTAAAGTAAGCAACATCACAAGACCCAATCTGTCCATTCAGATAAAAGTACAATTTTTTGTAGCTAAACTGCTTGGTTTGTATTTAAAAGGCCCCACATGAAGTGTTCATCACTTTTTCCGAGACACAATTGAATTTGAATTTATACTTTATTTATAAACCATATTATATTCAGCCTTCGACAAATCATCAAATTATTTCATTTCATTGGAAAATATTGTTACTACGGTGAATTTGGTTATTCTGTATAACTTAATGGCAGCATGACTTTTTATGTTGATCAATTCATCAAACCCGACCCGTCAGTTGTAATACGTAGTATATGTAGCTGTGATAATTGAATTTTTGCGGAATTCCTGATTTTCTGAAATGTCCTTCGTTGCTTTTCGGAATGTTTTTACTGTTTTCAAGCATATTAATTTCACTGGCGATTTAGATAAAAATATCCAAGCACTTCAGCAAACGGATTTAACTCACCAATTGCGGCGTTCTGAGATGAAACTGCCTGAGTTGAGTTAAGTTCTTGATTCCTGCCCAGAGAGTGATTTCTGTGAAGTAGCCATCGAGTTTCAAGTACCAAAGGCCTTAGAATTCCAATTAAAAAGTCCGGTTAGCGAGCAAGTAGAATTATACCTTTTTTGTGTGTTGATCAAATGGCCACTGAACACAATATATTTTTAAAATATGTTCCAATCACTCGGTTGGGGTAAGGTTCTCGTGGCGTATGGTATCCCATCCCCCGTGTAAACTTCGTTCCTTGTGCTTCCTGTTTTCGGGCGTTCCGGCAGATCCTAACCTAGCCTAACCTACCATAACATCTTCTACAACGATCGCTGAGTTAAGTTAGGGTAGATTAGGTTAGGTTTTAGGTTAGGTATTGCCGAAACGTCCGAGAACTACTTTATATATTCTGGTATTGGGGATAGCATGAGGAGCAGCACAGCATTGGCCACGAGAACCTCTACTTTAACCAAATCAATCTGAAGGAAACCACAAGAAACAAGCGTCCTGATATGTTTCCACTATAATTATCACTATTATTGATCTCTCGTGTTGACTGTCATGTGCAAAGAGATGGCATGCGAGTCTGCTGTCATTCTATCAAATGAAAGTCAACACGAGGGATGAATACTGTGAGTTATGCTTATGCTTACAGTGAAAGTTATTTATAGAAGGCTTGGAGGGAATTTGGAATTCCATGTTGTCGTCACAAGCAATCCGACCAGACTGGTAGGGTTTACAGTATTTGGACTTTAAACCAAGAAGAAACCGGTCAACTTTTATGGGACAGTGGGATCCTCTTCTGCGAACTTCCGTTGCTAACCTTCTCTTACGCGGCGTGGAAATATACTCGTCAAAGGCATCAATACGGACCTGGGAAAGTAAATCGTACAACGTACAATCATTATCTCTGAAATATACAGAGCATAATAAGCATCACATGATATTATGTAGTAAAAAGCTTGAAATCGAATGGAACAATTTCGTCTCCAACTGCAAGATGATAGGTGGCTGACCTTGATGAGGAGTTGTCTCAAAGCCGTTCCATGAGAGAGAATATGTTTCAAAACCGGAATAGCGTGGTTTCCGATATTGTATGATACGCTTAAGATCTGAATATTAGGGAACGTTTGGAAGAATGTTTTGACGAAGCAGGGATCCATAACATCCAACTCGGCCATGCGAATGGTGAATGACTTGCAAAGGTCCAAGTAGTGCTGCGATGTATTGAAAGGATCATCAAATAAAATGTACGGCATTTGAACTGCCGCCAAACGAGGGCATTTGGCAAACAGCTTTCCACTTTTTGCGTTGAATTTACCAAACCTAACGTAAATGAGTTTCGGAAAATAGAGATTATGAGAAAGGAAAGTGTCATCGTATTCTTCACCAGATCGAATTCTGTTGCCTTTTGTCGGTAAAATCAGTTCCTCCAGTGTTTCCGATTGTTGACTCAAAAACCGGAGAAAGTCATGCTTCTCTTCGGATCTGTGTTATTTACAAACTTTCAATTTTTAAGATGATATAGATTTTTAAGATTTAAGATTTCAATTTTTCATTTTGCATGCATATGTATTTTTGGCTCGCCTATAAAATTAGCTATCCTAGTCCTTGTTAAGTTAACAAAAACTAAGTAGTCTTAGATTAGATTTGTGTTGGAAATGTCGAGGAGAAATGTATTTTTTTAAAATCAAAAATACTCTTTCCATCAATATCAATAAGAAGACGCACTTGTAATTTGAATGAATACATCAAAATCATTATATTTGGATTTTGGATATCCAATACTTCGTATACTTACAAGAAAACTGTAGAATTGAAATGTATAGTCAACCACTTACAAACCATAGTCGAAAGGGAGGCCGAGAACCAATTTTCTAAGTCGGAAGTTGCACTCGTAGAAGTGCAGGAATGAATATCTCATCTCAGGCTTATTAGTCTCCCTGTAGCAAAGTTTGTCCACAAAGGTCAACTCAACGATCGATTTGTTCAGACCATTGAGGTACACTTTTTTGAAGGAATCCCAGAAGCATGGATTTAGCTCGGTGTCAAACACGTGAATAATTAACCGTTTTAGGACGGTACAAATCTTAAGAAAATACACGGACCAGTGAAGCGGAACAGTCAGTTTTTGTAAAACCGGAAACCTGATTTAAAAAGAAATTAGTTTAGGTGTTTGTTACTAAGTACCTGGATTAAGAAGATAGCAATTCTTGCAGCTTCTAAGTATGTACCACTTTCAACGCAACGCCTGTAGCGATTGGAATTTTGCTGTTAAAGTTTTACTTGAATATTCTGTTTGAATTAATCCTATGCAATTAAGATATTGAAATAAATGTTAAACCTGATGTTTTGGAATGGATTGTTTCCCGGACTCAACGGAAATCCTGGAGCCTGGTCACAATAACTGCACATTACGATCTTTAGTGTTTCCAAGGAATCTAGCTGAGCTTCCTGGAAGAATTTGCAGATTAGGTTCAAGTCTGGATGAGGACGCATTGCACAATCGAGTTTGAAGCTAAGGAGTTGGGAACGGAAGAACATTGGGAGTTCTTTGAAATCATTCAGTGCTTTGCTGTATTCTGACTCTGATTCTGATTTCAGTTTGAGAATAACTGATTTGATGTTGGAATACTGAAGTTCTAGAGAGATGTCGGAGAAAAGAAACTCGGAAAATGAATGCAGATTATCTTCACGAAGAACTGTGATCATTCTTCTTCCAATCAAGTGACCCAAAGTTTCGTTCCAGGTCTTTGAAATCCGACGGAAGTCGAATAGAGATTTTAGGTCGTCGAAGAACCCGTTTCGCTTGACCATGTGCAGAATAATCTGGAACAATTAATTTTACATCGCATTGAATGTTACACGACATATGTATTTATATGTAAGATACCTATTTTTTGCATAATTTCGTGTTTGAGTAAAGGATGAAGAGATTCAGATTGTCGAAAATGGGTACATTTATTTGTTCCCGGCATTATTTGGTAGAATTACTGAATAAAGTTATTGTGCCTATTGCTATTTTGAAATGAAGACGAAGCGTACTCGTAAAAGAATGAGCCAAGGTTTACTCAAAAACATAACCATAGTATTCTATGTATGTATATGCGTATTGAATTCATTAACTTAGACTTGATATTGCCAGTGTTGTTAACCCCGATTTCCCCACTGGGGAAAACAGGTGGGGGAATTGGGGATATTGGGGTATTGGTCAGC
>JAQFYU010002811.1:0-11107 GCA_034694905.1 Ceratophysella granulata
GTGTATACCCAGAAATGTTTTAATATGTTTAAGATGTTAATGTTTTCCAATATTTTAGGTTCAATTATGTCAGACTGGCGACAGTCTAATTTCTGTACTTTTACCTGATTTTTAGTTTATCTTTTGGTTCCTAGATTTTTAGCTCTTCCGCTTATATTCGGAATCTAAATTGACTAAAATAAAGAATTTGAGATAAGAAAGTGCATTGATACTTTCTAGTGACCTAATTTCAGCTACAAACATTATTTCTGTAAATCCTTATAAAAGGATAATGCTTCAACTGAATAGTGTATCAATCAAAATGTTGAGTTGTTGATGTGTGTGAAAATGACAATTGAATGCGTTCATTATAGTATCAATGTTTGGTGTCACCTGTCAGTGGAACAAATATTTTTGAGTGTGATTGTTCTGTACGCCAACAAATGTAATCTTCCCACTTGCCAATGTTCTAACGACCTACGCTTGTATAGTACGTTGTACCTAATTTAAAAGAAATCTTACCGTGAGGGGTAGCTCGAAATCATCTTATGAACATTGAATGTACAGAAACTGAATTTGATGAATTGTAAGTATCTACATAGATCTGAAATTGTAATCGTATTTAATTACTGTATGACGAGATATCCAGATTCCAGGTTTTCTCAAAGGTAATTCCTGTAAATAGAAACTATTTATAGGCCGGCTGGAACTATTGAATAAACAATTAGTAAATTATCCAGTATTAGTGAATTTTTGACTAAAAAAGTTATCTTAATTGTATTTGAGTTTCTGAACCATTCGGTTTTGCAAATTTGCAAACATCAGCAGTAGCGCTACACAAAACTTGAAAAGGGACAAGCATGGTTCCAAATTTGCACTTCAATGAAATTTCAAAAATAGTTTTGAAAAAAAATTGCATGGTATATCATTATAATACTATTTTACACATTTGATAAAAATTTGGTTTGAATTGAATGCGTTTTCGATACTTCCCAAAAGCCGGACAAGAGGCCCAGGCCTGGTCCGAATTCATAGTGCCGTGGCCGTGTATAGCCTGACGATAGAACTTAATTTAATAATATCTAATAACATAATGATACTGAAAGGAGATTAAACCGAATAGAAATGTCTAGTACCTGTCAATCTGAAAACACGTGAAGAATCTAATATTTCTATGGATCAATTGAGCTGTCAACTACATACATTCAAGATATACATATTTCATGGTATACTGCGCTATGTATTCCTCGAGAGAAATCTTCAATTCATTGTGACGTTAATATTAGCGACTCCTGCGTTGCTCTATTACATTTTTCTAGTTTGAAAAAGTAGGGCAAATCATTTTCGGTTACAGCCATTTTGGACAAAGTGAGGGAACACAATAATTGTCTCCCCGGTCGAAGTCGACAGAGAAACTTAACGATTCTAAAAGCTAATACAAATCATTTTTGATAGGTTTCAAGAAAAATAAGTTTTAAATTAGATTTACATTGCTGAATTTTGTCAGCAGCGTCGAAAAGCTAAAAAAGAGGAGAAAATTAAGCTTAACACTGGAGACATATTGATCTTGTTTTGCAAATTTTCGTTGTTACTTTAACAAGTGTTAAGTTCCCTTGTTCTAGCTGCCAATTTTGTTTTCAAAGGTGAAGACAATAATCGTAGGTGAGATCTGGAGATTATACTCGTATTACTACTTTTCCGCTACACAAATTATCGATTGCAGTAAAATACAGCATAATGTGTGATGGACGTATTTCCAGGTAATCTGCCAATCTGAGATAGTTATGAAGAAAATATCAAATCGATTAAAAATGAATTCAATGTTAACAGGAGAATACGGGAAATCCTGACCATGGCATTCCTTATTTTTACAAGTTGTCCCAATGCTGCTTCTACAGACTCGACTGAATTGTCATTCAATTCAAAGTGTACAGAGAAACAAGCTTTGACACTGAGTATGTATGTTACTTTGCTTTATCATATAGAAACATCCTGGTCCGGGCAGCATAGAACAATACATTATGAAATTTACTGATCTATTAATATCACAATATTAAACTTATGTGAATTGATTCAGGTCAACTGAAAATTCACTGTGCTCAAAACAAAAATTCCTGTACGGCTCAAGAAATGGATATACTCCGTAAGTATATAAGTATATACGTTTATTTAAATTTAGATCTATCACTGTAATGCGACTTTAACTGACCTACTCAAACTAATTCGCCATTGAGAAATACTCCTGAATTAGGTTAGGTAAGGTGCGTAAAGTTGGATCAAAGTCTCAGTCACTAAAAATATTTAAAATTCGTAGAACAGTATAACTTTGAAGACTATCCAAAAACAAAAACTAATTCAACATATATGTCGCAACTGCGTCTTTAGGCTGAGTTACATTAGGTTACTTGAGTTTTGAAATACTCCAAGGATTACCACGCGGAAACTAGTCGCTTTCCGTCTTTGATCTTAAAGCATGACCACTCAGTCTTGAAAATACTAAAACTAGAATATTTTTACATTTTTAAAATTTTGTATGTAGATCATCTGCAACAACAGTGCTATCTTGAAGACCGTTCCACATCTAATTCCAGAAAACAGCAAGTTATTACAACAAATTACGTTTGCACAACTATGGACCAAGTCTGTTCTGGGCCCTTAATATGCTGCCATGGTTGCAATGCAAAGACAAATACATGTAAAAAGACTGCATTGAAAATGTAACCATGAAACTTAAAACGGTCATTGATTTATATATTTGATTTTAAAAATTATATTCCGAGTCATCTTAAAATCTGAAAGAACATAAAGCACTTAAATTTCGCATACTGCATTTATAATTTTGTACCAATTATGAACTTTAATGAAAAATTTGTTGGCAGAGTGCAGTTTACACGCAGTTCAGGTTTCAGGTCTAAATCTCAACTGACCTTGCCATCTCTCCATATGTGAATGTGAAGCATTGATTGCATCCAATAAACACAAACAATATGAACAACGAACATTAATCAGTAGAAATCAGAACATTCTCAAACAAGTTGGGCACTTATGCTGGCTTGGCTTAAACTTGAATGTTCAGATTTGTTATTTAAATAACAAGAAATGCATACAGACACGTACTGTAGAATGTGGATCATAAAAAATTGTATTTATCCATTAGTCAGGTTTTTGTCCTCTTAATTTATGATATGATTTGTGTCTACGAGAAATTCAAGCATATCAAAAAATAGAGCGAAGCTTTCATTTGAGATTTGACAGGTTTAGGAGACAAGGTGATTGCAGCGCAGCCTCTGTGGATCATAATTCTTCACTTTCACCTCAAAATGAGTAGTTCTCAGTCTAAACTTGAATTATTGTTCAAGACAGACGAACATGGTGCGAAATATTACGAGCAATTATGAACATCATTTAGAACTCATAATATCAACAGTCGAAAACATATTTGATTCATTGGCTCAGTTTCAGGTAAGTAAGCGTTACACAAATTTACATGCATGTATGTGGTAGAAAATTATAAACATTTTTCATAAGGGTAGCAGTTAGCTTAGCACTGGGACGCACAGTCCTTAAACGCAGCACGAAGCTAAACCAGATGCATAGTTCGTTAAGCGGTTTAATGTCTAACCTGTCAAAACTGTAACCAGTTTCAGTATTCAGATCTTGACAAAATATTGAAGGAATGCACCTATAGTCTACCGGTACAGTAATCTCGAGGTAATTACTAATGTATGAATCCTGGCGTACTTTCGCATCTTATCTGCTATGCACATCGCATCGCCTCCTGGCTTCAAGCATCCAAGTGGTAGGCTGGCTTAGCACACCATATTGGTAGACCACTACTGTAATTCTGATTTCTGATCTCTAAATGCCAAAGACTACTGCTTTGACTATTGTTTTGCCGTTTTGCAAAAAAAGGGTGATCAGGATCAGAACAGAACACATAGCATGAGGAATTAATGGGTCACCCTATACACAAATTTCCTTCTCTGAACTGAAGTACGTGAGCAAATACTGGGCCTAAACAAGTTCAAGTTGGGTTTAGGCCTGTGAGTAATTTTCTTAGTAGATGCGTACCAGTAGAAAATTACTCACTAATTTAAATTGCTTGTCTTTCAGATCTGATCTGATCAGTCGACTCTAAGTATGTCATTCGATATTCAATAAATAAAATTGATAGTTTTTTATCCAAACGTGGTTGATTTCAAATTGCTCTTCAAACATAAATTTGCACAATGACTAAATATGATTTTTATCATGTAATACCAAGTAAGGTTAGGTTCATTAAGTCAAATAGCTTTCTAAGAGCTGAACTATAATTTTAGTACTACTAGTTATGCTGCAGTATATTTTAGATCTTAACTACAGCATTGGTAAATTACTTCATATTCAGATAACGCGTGTACTATTCCGTAGGACACAGCAACATGCTGCTACAAAATGTGCATCAACAATTTTGAGATAAAAAAAGTGGTATTGTAAATGGCAACACTTAAAAAATCGGAATCTACGTCTCGTGTTGACACAAAAATGGTAAAACTATTATTCACGACTTCAAGATGGACCGCTATAAATTGCAAATGTAAAAATGGTGACATTGAGTTTGGTGTTATTCAAAATGTAGCGCAAGCGACAAGTCAGTGCAAAAGACACAAAAATGGAGAGATGCCAAAACAATAGCAAAATTGACCTATATTTATTAAGATAAATTATGTCCTAGTAAGGCTTAGCTTTTGAGCGCATATACTTTTTTAAAACACACTTTACCAGAATTCCCAGCACCGACAAAATTTGTTTCATTGAACTTTTGCCAGAAGACGAGTTATGCAGATCAGAATCTGATCATCAGATACAAAACAATTTTAGATTTTATAAATAGCGTTCATGTAAAATTTATTTATTAGGCAAATTCTGAAGTTTCTGACCAGAAGTAGATATTAAATCATAGCTTGACCTTTTACCTTTTGTCGAATTTTGATGTTGGTGGTCTGCGCATGCGCAGCATAAATACTGAATAACCTTTAGGTTTCAATCAACGTTGATTTTGCAAATTAATATAGTACTGAATAGTAGATGGACTAAATTTGACAAAGATTATCAGGATTTTGTCTTAATACAATTAATTTGCGATGTGTAAGCGATGCCTATTGCTGAGAATGATTGAATTATCGATCCTTGTAATCCCCCAGCGTGAAAATGATGCTTATGCTAGGGAACGGAGCTTGCAATACTCGTCTTCGTCTACATTTAAAATGGTATGATGTAATTGAATTGGTTGTGATTATACAATTTAAGTGACTTCAATCTCATAAATTCCACTAGAATTTCTCCCAAAATGAAGGGTTGACTGCATCCGCCTATCAGATGTCATGTATCAGTTCGTTCAGGTGTATGCTTGAACTCATGAGTAATTTGGCATCAGAAAGTCCATTCCTCAACCGAGTGCCAGCCATGTTCAAAGTATCGACCCAAAGTCCTCTCCCAACTTTTTGAATCAAAAGTTTGAGCATCTCCTGTTGTCCCCTGAGCTTCTGGTCTGCCTGACGGTCCTTGCCCATTGTTACCTTCTCCTTGATCTTGATCTTCCTGCGGAGCCCTGGGTTCTGGGCTAACTTTTGGGCCAGATGCTTCTGAGAAGTGGCCTAGTGTGTATTTGACTGTCTCTCCGTCGTCCCAAGCCAACTTCACTCCCAGTGTCCTCTTCAAACGGTACACAGTTCGCCCAATGTACCCAAACTACTGAATCAGGAATCAATCTTCTCAGCCTCCTTCGGTTTCTAGTGCATCTCTTCGGCTCTGAGCTCAGACTCAGGCATGAAGCTACTCGGACTCATTACGGTAAGAAAGAACATTTTGCATACGCATTTCTAATTTTAGAATTCTTGAAAAGATTGAGCTTGAGTTTGGCCATTCTAGTTTGGAATGTATTGATTGGAGGATGAATCCGGCTAGAAAAATGCGAGAAAAGAAGTCAGTAGTGTTATGTGTGTGGAATGGAGTAAAGTGGTTGTTGAGGTGAAAATGTGGAAGGAGCAGGAAATGTAGTAAAAGTTCAGCTGAGGTGGTAACGGGAGTTTGAGAAACTGGTTATTAGGCACAGAGACGACCAAAAAAATGACCTACAGAGTCCAAGAACCAACTTATTTACTACAGTCAGCCACCAGTCATGACGACTAATGCCCAGGAATCAGAATTAGCATTAAGTACGTGTAGGACCATTGTAAACTTAATTACGCTTTCTGTAACTACTGCATTAGCCTTGGTTAACGTGGTTGTTTGGTTGGGCTGAGGAATGTTAGTTCTGGCTCCCGACAGGAATTTTTTCACTTGAAGTGGGTTTATGACGAATTAAGGAATAAGTGCGTGGATTGAATGAGTAGCTACTTGGACGGAAATGAAAGATTCAGAGATGATTGTTCCTCAGGTTGAAGAGTGGAGTATGTTAATATAAACTTATAAAGAAAGTAGCGACATGCCAGTCGTGTGTTTAATAAATTGATGCGAATCTATGGTAATCTGTGTTTAGCATGATTTCTCAAAAGCGAACTACATTTGGTTTGTTGGTGGCCTTGTGCGATTAATCTAAGCAGAGCAGGGCTTGTTTGAATTAGGGTTTACATGAAAAATGTTGCAAGGTGGATTTTTTCCATACAATATATTTGCGGAAAGTAATTTTTACGGATATGGAATTCATAAGAATGTAATGCCCCGATGAAGAAGTGAAAGCCAAGTTGCAATTTATGTCGAGCTAAAGGGAGTGCTTAAATATTAATACGGCTTTAGAATTCTTTCACTGCTGATATATACGGGTCGTATTCGTCTGCTCTAGTGACCTCACAAATTAAATTAGTATACGTTTGCTCTAGTGAATTAGTTTTTATTCCCCCAAAAGAATATTAATTGCAAAATCTAAGATTCGGAAATTTTTATTGACCGACGCACAAATCAATCAAAATAAAATATCAATTTTGAATAGCTACTAATGGAATAAAGCCTTAACCAAGCTTTAGTTTTGTTAAAAATTAAGCTTCAGCCAGTATGCAGTTAACGAAAAATGTACATCTTATTCATATTTTTACGCCTTTTGACATGACAACGGAAGCGTCGCGATTCCTCCTTGGCTTGCAAAACGAAACGACGCGGGGAATTTTCAGAACGATATTTGAGAAAAGATGTTAATTGAGACTCCAAGCTTTCGCAATTCCTACATCTTCTCAAATCAAAGTAGTCAATATTTTAGAGAGTTGGTCAAATGCTAAATTTAATTATCTGTTGAATTGGAAAATTCTGCAGGACAGGAATAATCCCACCTGAGCTGAAATCCTTTCACACCAACTTCTGAGAGGCCAGAAATAAATTAATATGTCAACCGGTTATAAGCAAAATGAATGATTCGGAAAGCGTGTGTTGAGTGAAAAAGCAAAGTCACATATATATATGCAGTTCTTTTAAAAACTTGTTTTAAAATTTGGTTATTGAAACCTACGTTTAAATTTTAATTTAATTTTACAAATATAACAAAAAAGCTTACCTATTTTAAAATTCAAAGCCACGTCTAAACATTTTGATGAATCAAAGGATGTATTGGCAAGCCACAGCATCAGTGATTTCCAACTTAGAAAGTAGATCTTTAATACTTCCCTGTTTTGAAAACATGCTAGTTTGAATTTCAGACCATACGTTCATTCAACATATGTAGATAGCGCATGCAGCGTCATCCGGCGGTGTATGTTACAATAACCGAACTAGCGAACCGAACATTGTCGATTTTTATGTATGAAGGTATAAACTGATAGTATCTGGGCCTATATTTCAAATCAGCACAATAGTCAATTTCAGATATTTGACGATAAAATCCATGTATCAGCCAAACCGGAATCAACTTACACTTACATCGTTTCAAAATTAGCATGCATTTTCGTGTCTTCAAATTACTTACCTTTCAACCGCTCAATTGACCATGTCTTAAACTTAGTCTATTTATTTGTGCTTCATCGAGTATGGCATCAGGAATTACCCATGCACTTAATCAAGCTCACAACCCATAACCCGCAACTAATTGATTGACATGACTCGTGAGTAAAGAGAGCCCATGTACAAAATACAATGCCTGGGGTAAAACTATTGAAACCACTAATTTTCTAGCTTATCGCTATCGTCCTGAGTCCTGAAGCTATCCAATCAGCCGTGCGTCCAAAAAACGTGTAGCTCCTAATTTCCAAATTGCTCCTTGAACTCAACATTGTTTCGGAATACCACAAAAAACCCAATAAATTATAAAGTATCAGTATCAGTTAAACTCAAAATGAATATCTTATTTACGATAAACACGTATTTCCATCTGCAATTCACGACGTTTCAATCAAAGTCAATTTTTTACCTCAACACAAATTTTCAAGTGTAGTAGGTAAGGCAGAACACATGATACATGAAATGTTGAGATTCTAGACAGTATTCCTAATTATTATCCTTGCCAAATATTGTTCCTCACATCAACTTTCCCGTTAAAATTCAAAGTCATTATTTGTTGTCGACATGATGCATGTTAGAGTGCATAAACAAGAAGTCAAGTGTATGAGCCATAAACTTCACTTGTAAATAGTCAAGCTCTGGTTTTAAGGTTTTAAATACTTTATTATCGATTTTTTATGAGATTCTAAGTCATTAAAATTTGACCAAAGACAAATGCAATAGAATTTTAAATATTGCTAGCCTGTTTCAGCATTTCACGATATGAACTCAAAAATCTGAAACACTTTTTTTTGAATTTGAAATTTAAAAGTCGCGAATAAACATTTTAGTTAAAAAAAAAACTAAATTACTTTCGTCTCATTTAACCCTAAATATGAATTTCTTCGAATCTACGTATTAAAATAAATTTTAAAATGTTTGTTACAGAAATCAATTTTTAAAAGAATCTTTATAAAATCCAAAGGCATCCTAAAAACCACATGTTTCCGGTATTTTAAATGAAGCGTGGTTTTGATGAAGCGTTGCCCAACCGTGCTAATAAACGCTAATAAAGCTAATGACTAATGACGCTTAGCCAGGAAGCGACAAGTGGTTCCATAAAACCTGTCATTCACTCGAGCTCGAGATGAAGAGTGACCCTAAAAAAGGGCTGATGTGCATTTGCAGACCCAGATTGATGTTTACATTTTTTATAGAATTAATTGATAAGACAGCATGTATAATGAGAAATGACTCAATTAGCCACGTACTTAGTTGGATGAGGGGATTTCGGTGGGAAAAGTGTGTCATGCAGATTTTGAGATCAGTTCATGACGACCAGAAGAGTGACTACTGACTGAGTCTCCGGTTCCTTAACTTAATACTTGAACACCAGTCAACAATTCCACAATTTACAATGTTGAGAAAAAGAAACTCGTATCCCTCCTTCCAAAAGCCTGTTAATAATGTATCACACACACACTCACATCATCATCATCAACATCATCTCCGACGCTTCAAATTAAAGTCATGCCTGCATAGGATAGGATACATGTAGATCATTTTTTCATTCTTCCCATTCTTTTCTAATGTTGTCACTTTTTCGTGGCCTGAATCTCGTATTCAATTCACACACTCACATTTTCCCATGTCTCACTGATGGGAGATTTTGATTCGTGACTTTTATTAGCCTCCCAGCATCACACTCTTCAGTTCAGTCCGCCGTCCGCTCGGAATTTAGGAGCTCTGTATTTAAATTTCTAATTAGACTTTCTCTCAGTTGGAACGTGCCGCAGCGACTGGGGATTGTCTAAAAGAAGGCGTCTGTTTGAATGAAAGTGTGAAAACGGTTAATGAATTGGTTATTTGGCTAGTCAAATGTGTGTGCTTGGGATTTCGATACGTTACCGTTAAAATTAAAATTTCAACTACACACAGAAAGCAAACCAAGGCATTCATGGCGAAAGTTGAAAGTGTTATTTATTTAAAAATATGTTGCATGCTGTATTGTCATGATTTAGTCAATCAATTATTCCATATAGTATGTATTTATTTAGTTAAATAATTTAATTTTGGTGTCGTTGTTTTTTGATGTCACGGTTTTTGACTGGAACCGGACAAATATCCTTCGAGTACTTACAGGATTCAAATGTTAATTCCCAAATATATTTAATTGTTTCAAGAATTTACGGAATCCGTACAAAATTTGCCTAAATTCTGAAAATATAATCCGCTTCACATCACACTATATTGGCAACTTGTCAAGATTTATCGCATTTTCGGTTAATAAACGGATTTAAACAAAAATCCACCGTCAATTTTATGGAATTTTGTTTATTTCTAAATATTTACATATTTTGAATGGATGTGAATAAATGACTGAATGAATATTTCTGTTTTGCCAATTTTTGCATATATATCCAATTGAAGTAGTTCCTTTCCAAAGTTAGTTAGCAAAAAGTTAAATCAAAAGCATTTGAAATGGCGTTAACATACAAATCCTCCTTGCAATGTGCAATGAATAAATCGAAGTTTTAACCACCTGCAATTTGCAGCAGGTAAATCAGATCAGGGAGCAACAAGGTGCTTTGTTATTGGTAAAAAATCAATTAATATGCCTGATACAAAAATCATGCCTGACATTTGGTTCGAAGATAACATCTTGTAATTTGTAACGACGAACTTTCTTTGGAATAGATTTTTTCTCGCCTTTCTAGTTTTTATGTACCATCATGCTCACTAACGATAATGATGCATTTAGCTTTCTTTAATCAATCCAAATCACCGCACCTCTAACACTACTTACGTCTTCTTTCTATGGCAATAAGGAACCTTACAATTAGAAGAGTACCTAATTGAGCGTGGTTTATTATAGTGCAAGGTGTCGAGTAAACGGATGCACGCGCTAATTTGCAATTTGATGCATTTGGCTGCATTTGCAGATTGAAAAGTGCATACTAATGAGTTGCATATTGGTTTGATGTGGACCAATTATGCATTTTATGATGTAAATACGTGGAGATGAATGAGGATAAGCGGATGTACCTGCACGCGTGCATATTTGTGTATTCAAACGAATCTACTATTGTGATTAGGACTTAGGACTTTCTTGATTTGACCCAGACAAGGCATAGTTAATTACCCCGTTGGGTTGCATTTTGTTTACAATACTTGTACTATAAAT
>JAQFYU010002812.1:0-11105 GCA_034694905.1 Ceratophysella granulata
ATTTATTTTTCATTTAATATCATTTAAATTAAATAGTTATAAATACATGCTGGTACGCGACTATGGAAAAATTAAAGTTTGCTTCTATTGATCTCACTCATATTCACAATTCAAAGAAAAAGTTAGAAAATTTAAAGCGAAGAATATGCACATCCACAACATATCCATAGCTTTGGGGCTCCACATAGGTTATGAATCTCCTGGAATAGAATTGCAAATGACTTCCTAATGGTGGCAAGGGAAATAATTTCAACTACTCAAATTTTATTTAAAAAATAAAATACAAGCAAGTAGCAAGTTCAGGCAAATTGGCGTGGACATTATTGGCATAAAAATCTAGAAATACTTACAGTAAACATCTTTTTCAGGAGAAGAAAATTAAAATGATAATAATACTGGGAACCTGAATTACAAATATTTGTCGAGTAGGCGTCTCCATTGTTGCTTCACTCTACATTTGCAGCTTGACTATGAAATCTTGGCTTCAAGCTATTTGGTAAGACTTTGTATAAAGGCTAACATTGTTTGCAACAAACGAAAACACAATTAAAAAGATTTGACATTTTCAGTTGATTGACCAATGTTCCAGCTTTCTCAAAGGAGGCTCGTCAAACCAGAAGACTAAGTATTCTTTGTTACAAGGGAATCTTGCTTTTGAACAAGGACTTCAATTTCGCGTTTGGGAGATTAGTTCTTCCCTTATTCAAACTAGAACTCATATTATTTTTCATTGTTGGTTTCACCGGATTTATACGGTATCATGCTGAACTAAATGTATTCTCGCTTTTTTTACTAGCTGTTTATACTGGAACTAGTTTTGGTTTCATGTTTCCCATGTCAATCATTATGTCTAGTTTGTACGATACTTCTAAAACTTTCTACACCAATATGCAAGCCGTTCTCAATTTGACTGAGGTGGGAAGTCTGTATTACATGGAGGCCAAGGCCTCGAAGTAACACTGGTTCATAACGTGGTCAATGGAGTAGCTTACTTAACGTAGATTGGTCCAAACCTGTTCGATTTAAGGATACCGTATATAACTGGTAAATTCATAAATAGAGAACTTGATATTCTAAAAATGTTATAAGACAAAAGACGCCAGAAAAACCAATTTCCTAATAAGTTTGGACATACGCCGTAAGGAAGCACCACCATACGAAAGTTTGAATGTCGTTTTAACATGCAACGAAATTTATTTAAAGAGTTCAACATCTTGATCCTAGATTGCGACTAAGTCTTCGTATGTAATGAGTTCAGCCTCCGACAAAATTGAAAAAATTCATTTTTTTGGCACGTTTGAGCCAATCCTATACATATAGAGCTTGCCGGTTCGTTGACAAGTTACCTAGAAATGGGTATTAGGTAAAGCATATCCTATATTGAAATTGCGATTTCTATACTACTCAAGTAGATTTGTTTATAAATTTAGAAACTGTCGATTAACATTTGTTCACACTGAATCGTATTTATTTATTAGAAATAAATCAAAAATAAACGCATAATGAAATGCTCATATCAAACATGTATGAATCTGTAAATTGTATACCAATCCTACTGCCGTACGATTTCTTATTCTAATTTGCTTCTTTAGACAACCCGCTGCCGATTTATTACTAATCCAAGTACAGATAGACGCCATAAGCAAGAAAACTGTGATTTCAGACAAGGGTAAATACGATATTTCCAAAATATCCAGGTTTCATAAAGATAATCGGATTTATTAGTATCGACTTTCCGATTCATTGATATACTACATATAGTACCATATTTGTATTTGTCCACGAGTTTACGCAATGGCACTGCGTGTATGTATTTTCTATACCTACGCCTTGAACTTTGCGACATAGCTTCTTTCAGTAAGTATACTGTAGTACAGTATAACTTTGATGATGAATAAATTATAGATTTTCCAGATTGGAATGGATGTTTGAACGACTGAGGAACTAGAAATTCAAATTGTTGTCTGCAATCATACTCCGCAATTTTAGTAGCGTGATTTGTTCGGATTCAGCTTCAAGATTCAATTTGCCTTGCTTTGGAATTCAAAATTACATCCCATGTCCACGTCATCTAAAATTACAACACTCAATACTCCGTCCGAGTGTCCATCACAAAACGTAGTTCAACTAGCTTGCAGGCGTATTTCTTTTAAAATCTAAAGCCACCCAATCTCTTAAAGTAGTTCATAGCAACGGCCCCTATTTTTCAAGATTTTGTAGTTCGGCAATATGTTAACTCAGACGGAGATGCGACTCCTAAATTTAGTACTCACCGCTTGTGGAAATTCATTAATAGTTCCGTTCTTCTGGAAAGATAACAGATTCATTCCTAAATTCGGTCGCAGTTTTCTGCACAAAATAATGTGGTCACTTTTGCTAATATCGTTCAGCTTAAAAGTACTGCAATTCCGTGCTGTGCTGAGTACAGGTCACATCAACCGTTCAATCATCCACGGAACGTTTGTACTATTTTCTGTAGCTCATATCATCGAAAAATGTAATGTCGCCGTTTACAAATCAGATATCGGAAGAGTCATCAACCAAATTCTGTGTTTGAATTCAATTTGGGGCAAGTTATACGTTCTAAGTATTAATTCATGTTTTTTAAATATTATTTTGATAAGTTTTACATGAATGTATAAACTGTAGTCCATTTTACTTTTTAACCTTCTAAATTAATGTACTATTGTTCTACAAATAGGTCTTAAGTATTTCAACACAAAGTTCAATGTCACCACTTCCAAAATTCGGGAAAGAGCGTTTACGTTTACCTTGTGCTCATTGGTCTATGCCTCTGTTCTGCTCTTTGTTGTCGAAATATTTACCAGGAACGAATTCCACTCGATGTATCCTTCTGTTAAACATAATGACAATAGCGGATGCCTTTCTTCGCTAATTTGTTTCCTAATATTCGTATCGGTTGAAGCCGCGCTGGTGATTGACTTGACACTGAACAGCATTTTGCATGTCTCGGCGGTTTACATGTGTTTCTTTTCAATGAAATTTTGGCTGCGAAAGCTCTGGTACAGTGCTTTAAATATGTACAGTTTTATACGAGTAAATAAAAAAATCAATCTTAGTTCCATTACATTTTGAATTGTTCTGATTGTAGTGTGGAATGGCCGCGAATGTCGTTCCGATCAACGGCAGCACAGTACCAATCAATCCAGAGATGCATTTACTGCTACAAAGGGTTGTATCTTCCGAGCGTGGACTCCAATGCAGCATTTGGAAGACTAATTGGCCCTTTTATAAAATTAACCCTCGTCCTATTTTTCATAGTTTCTAGTTTTGCTGTTCTTAGGCTACGTTCTGTCTTGGACAGCATTTCGTTGGGACTGGTAGCAATTAATGTTTGGACGAGCTTTTTGATACTTTTTGCTGCTTCAGTAATTATGGCAAGCTTGTATGAAAACTCATCAAAGTTTTCAAAGAATCTTTCTCAATCAATTCAACTCATTGGTAGTGGGAAAAGTAGGAAGATATTTGAAATGCAACTAAAATCCTGTCCGCTTATTAGATGTCAAGTGGGAAGATTCTATTATGCAGAAGCGCATGCTAAGTTGACCCTACTTCATTATACGATCAATGGGATCGTGTTTTTATTGGTGAATGTCAATGTTTAAGAATGTTTATTGGATTGGTAGTATTATTAGTATTATAATATTTATTATTATTTATAGTAATATCATAATCAAGGTTTATTGATAAATTTTAGATATCAGGTTAGGTCATACTCAATTGTTTTTTTTTCAACTTTTAAAAAGAGGAAAGCCAATATAAAAAGTGTCAGCAACAGATGTCAGCTAGTACTTACATAGTACCCAATTCGGAAACCAAAATGTATGCTTCCTAGAATATACAAATGGTACACGGGATAAAATTATATACTTAAATGTAATTTTCTTTAAGCGGTACGCATCATGTTTCATTGTGTTTGGAATTGGAATACAAATATTCCATTCATTAAACAGAAATATTGTCTACCGTGAATAATTCGCAATTTTACTGTACATCGGAGAGTTTAACTTGTTGTCTGTGGATATATAATATGGCCTTTGCATTGAGCAATTTTCGGTAGGAGGTTCCTTTTTACCGATAGGTAACGTGTGTAACCCGACAATATGCATGTTGTCCGTTGTCCGTGGCTACCCACGAAATGAACCAGTTCAGTACCATCCGCGAAGGTAAAAAACAGGGTTAAAAAAAATTTATTTACTTTTGACGTTTCAAAAGAAGTGTTGTCATAGTGATTTAATACTCCGTGAATTGTTAGGATCTGCCTAACTCTGTAATATCGATCCACTCTTTATTCTAATTTCTTGGGTTGATAGTCATGTAGTAGTTAGCAGGGTGTAACGACATCGCAACGACAGGTTCAAATGTTGGCCGTGGATGACCATCTGCAAGTCGGAATGCAAATCTTTGGACGAGAATTGTAAGGATGAGAAAAAGACTGTCCTTTGCTTGTACTTCGCCAAAACAGTTTCTTTTTCCTGTGATCCAAAGTTTTAAATATTTGGCAATTGATATTTGCAAGAACTCGCCAAAAAAATGGCAAGCGGAGGTACACTTTACCCGATCCAAATGCTATAACTCGTTCAGCCTTGATCGGAAGGATATTTCCAAATTCATCCAGGAATCGTTCTGGGCGGAAAACATTTGGATCGCCCCAAAACTCCTCATCAAAGAAAATACTGTGGAAGTTGGGCAGAATCACTGTTTCCTAATTTACAAATAATATGCCAAAATTCAGCCATGCCTTAAAAAAGAGGCTAAGTGTAACCTTTGAATGAATAATACAAATAACCTTCTCCATTTTGTAACCATTGTAATAGAAATCATTCAGGATTTTCTTCGGAACACCCAACACAACAACTCTTGTCCATCGCAACCCTTCCAAAATGACCGCTTGTGTGTATTGCATACTGAAAATGTTGAAAAATGAATCAACATCATATTAAAATATAAATGCTAAACTATAACGGCACCTTCAACTTACCTAGCCCTGTCGCTAATTTCTGGAATTCTATCAGTTCCACATGTTTCTAGTATTTCTTGAAACAACTTTTCCTGTATGTCCAAATTATTAGCACTGTGAAGCAGCATAAAATTCAATGGATTCGGTGTTGTGTCGGATCCACCTTGCATCAAGTCGGCGAATACAACCAAAAACTGGTCTTCTACATACGAAAAATGCATTGAATACAGTAGCTTATGAATTGTTTAATTTCATTTTATAAATTTGACAAATAACTAACCAGTAAAGACGGGGTTTGGATTTAATGAATCCGCTTCCATTCTTTGTAAAAAATCATCAGTAAAACACTCTGGATCTGTTTTATATCTTCCACATTCACGACGGATTGTCAAAAGTCGCTATTTTATCCAATCAAAAAGACATAAATATTTCAGTTTATTCAACTGACATAATTGCAAACCTTCTGATACCTTTGCAAAGTTGAAGATGCCTTTCATAGCTCTCATTTGAGCATTGTATCCAATCAGTTCAGGAGCAATAAACTTGAGAAATGGAAAAGCTGCAACTATGCCTGTAGCAAAAAGGCCGTTATTGACAAAGTCGTTTGAATGTCGATATAAATCCGCCAACTCTTCCGCCGTATAAGAATCCCTATTCGGCATGACAAAGCTTGCCGTTAAACCCATAAATGTAAGGTTAAAATATGTGTGGTTAATGTGAATCGTAGACGTTGAGCTCTGTGACAATTCTAGCTCTATTTTTTGAACCAGATCCTTTGCAGCATCCTTAATATTCTGTTCCATTGAACTCCGACTTCCGAATCCATACTTTCGGAGTGATTCTCTGCAGAACTTACGCATGTCAGCCCAACCCACCCCGTTGGACATCGCAAGACCTGATCTCATTCAAAAATATAAATTGAAATAAAATTGACATCCAGACAGCATATTCGTTGAAAATATTAATTATAGTCGAATATTCACAGTAGCACACGCTAGATGCGCATGATTCAAATATCATACAGGTATGTATACTTGCCAATATTTTGTTTCAAGTTCCGATCCCACATGAAACCTTCGCAATGTCGTCCGAGTGTTTCTTCTCTGGAGCAAACTTCTTTAATCGCTTCAATCGACGAAAGAACGACTAGTAGAGTTCAGAAAATGAATTCATTAGTGTAATATGCATTATTAGCCTTTACTTTTACTAGAACAATCCAGAGATGGGCTTATCCATTTGCCCTGTCCGTCTGTTCGTCTGGTATCACAATTGCGGAAGCGCAGAGCGAGCACTATATCTAAACAGTTTCTAAGTTAAAAATTTATTGAACTGGAAATATCATAACCCTATTCGAATGCGTATTGTAATAATTTGCCAAAATAACAGACAAATAGGTCAGTCTTTGTTGATTCATAGTCTCCAAAGTGGCATGCATGTATAAAAGATTCTGGAATATTGTAATTCGATGAATTAAATCGAGTTTTTATACCTGCATTGATCACACCCATTTTGATGCTCATAACTGGTCCGTATTTCTTGGAGAGTTGGTCCAATGCAAGGTGGGCAATGGGATTTGTTAGCGCCATTTGTGGAAGTGTTCCTACAAATGGAATCCGAATAGGACCTGAGAGGAATATGGATGCTGAGTTAGTATACTGTATATAGCTAATTGATAAATTTATAGTCTATTTGGGTTTACCAGGTGGACCATGTCGAACAGTCCAATTATCCCAAACGCTGTAAATAATTAACAGAAGAACTGCTACGAGAGCCAATTCGAACATCATCTTAATCTTAAATACTTTCTGGTATCGAGTATCTTAGTGAGAGCTCTTAGTCTTAGTACGTCTCCAACGCATCTGAAGTCTATTCTTTATTGAAATAGGATAACTAGTGAACTTCAAAACTTTATGCTGTGAATTCCTGGGTAAGCAATTAAACTCTTTTTCTTCATGGTTTTGGTACTTCTACTTGTTGTAGCTAATTAGGAAATATCAAACCCTATAATCTACTACTTGGCATTGACGTCTTTTCTCTCAGATGCTTAATGAATTAACTTAGAAGTATGAAGCAGATGTGTATCATCGCAGCACTTGCAATTAAATATTTACTTAAACAGAAATTTGGCGTGTAGCATTGCCGTAAACTATCATAGTTCATAACAATATATTGCTCTCAGTTGTGAAACATCACAGATCAGATATCAGATCACTCAGATACACCTTAGTCACACTCTTCAAGGAGACTTACCATGATTTTGAAAAAATCCAGTGAATCATTACTTAATAATACATCCCTTTATTCAGGCTTCCACAAGTAAAATATTAACAATTGTTATGATACATCATTACTTTGGATATTCCGGATTGGGTTCAGGGCCAAGTTCCTTTACCGTTCTATTGGGATCCCAATCCCAACTGTGCTGTTGTGAACTTCCAGAAAATCACCTGGATCGATTGGCAATAAAGCAAAGCTGATTGCCATCACAAATGTCGAGGGCTGGTTTGTGTACATGACCTTGTGTTTTCTACGAAGTTTGTTTCAATTTAGTCGTTTTTGAGATTCCAATTGGATTGTTATTTAGAGCTCATATTTCCATCAAAATTCACATGCTTCTACTGTTCTACAGTACAACTTCAGCGGAGGTATTATTGGAGCTTGGAGGACTTTACACTTTTAATATTAGACAATCTATTTCGTTGAGTTACTTGGTTACGAAGCTTGACCAATTAAATCTCCCTCCGGTAAGGATGAATGAAACTTTCACCACAAGTAAAAGTGAAAGCTAAAAGTTATGCTTATACTATTTTTACGAAGTAAAGTCTAATCATGACTCTTGGTTCTAGAGTGTTTTCCTGGAACGTAAAACTCAGGTATTCCTATGGGAACGTCGCATATCCCATAGGTGGCCGAAATATATTAATATACACTAGTAAATCTGTAAAATATGCAACAGTAGTCAGCTAAGATTTAAATATTGGATTGGAACTGGACCGGAGTGAATCGCTGAGATTAAGGTTAGAAAATTCTACAGCAGCCTGCGTGCATGTAAGTACCTGAAATATTTTTTGAGTGGGAATCATTCATGCATTATGACTTTACGTATCTGAAAATTTTCAGCCATTTATGCGTTCATTCTTACCATAGATATATTTATCAAAGATCGGACTCTGTATCAACTATCATTACTACATACACTAATTATATGGTATAATTGGTACTTTAGTAGCAATTGGTAATAGTCGATTCAGGCGCAACAAAGTTGTGGTTTCGATTATTATATGGATTTTACAGATACGCTATACTATTTATTTCTATAATTTAGTAAGTATCTACAATGATCATAAATCATAAGGCCCGTAAATGGACAATCTTAACATTTCACTTTGTGTATGTAAATGAGCATACGATGATTGTTACCATGAGCTAAAGTTACCTTGGAACTTGGAACCACTATGGGACATGAAAACGCCTCCAGAACAGGCTAACAAACCTGGACAGATTTGAAAATTTGAATAAGATTTTCGAAGCATCCATTGGCCCGTTAGAATTTTGGTTGGTCCATCAATAATAGTAGCAACATTAAACCGTAGTACAGAGAAATAGAGTATAGTCAGCTTACGCAGTTATTAAACAATATCTTTAGTAAATCAGGAATTTGATGTGTGAAGGAGATTGCGAAGAGAATGGAGTTCTATGCAAAATACTATATTCAAAATGAATAAACTTTTAAATGTGAATCAATATACTATATATCTAAATGATAATTGGAAATCCAATCTTTATATGAAGCACGTATCTTCTACTTTTGATTACAGTGGGTCTCCTTAAGCATTAGGAACCTCGTGTCTGGCTACGACATATTTGTTATTAGCCTTAACAATTATTTTCTAAAATACGAATTGTTAAGATTAGAATTTCTAGTGGGAGTTGTTTGTTCTCCGCTGTTGTCTTGACCATAGGTGTCGACGTTTGTGTCATGACATGAAGCAGAGTCTAAAGACTCAGTTCAGATTCAGACTATTCCATGCTATACTATACCCTGTATGTCAAGAATAGTTTGTATTCCAATTATATTTTGTATTATTACTCCTACTAATTGGATTTACAGAGGCATAGAGTTAGACAGTTGGAGTGTTGTTCGTGGGTATCCAGCCGTATCTCTTGTTGATGAAGCCGAAGTGCATGGAACCGAGGAGCGCAAGGAGTCCGAGCTTGAGAGAGTCCTGTTCTTCCTTGGTCGCGTTCTGGACGCAGATCTCCATTGATCGGACCAAATCGTTCCTGTCCCGCACCGTCACTCGAATGAATGGCCGTCTCTTCATCCATCCCACCAGCCTTCAGGATGCACACCTTGTTGAACACGTTGAGGAAGGACGTGTCGTAGGTCTCCTTGAAGTAGCTGAACACGTCGTTGATGTCGCACCCTGCCATGTGCGCAATGTTAGAGAAGAAGCCTTCCACAGGAAAGTACGGGAGGTCCTTATTGCGGAGAAGCGTGTAGTGCGTGTAGCCCATGGCGGAGCTGAGGCGCTTGACCGCAGCCCGCTCTTCCAAACTCGCCATCGTCTTCTGCAGCATGTTCCGCTCCCAGATCTTGGATTCCAAATCAAAGGCCTTGTACAAGGCCTGGTTGTACTCGCGGAAGAATTCAAATGCTTCGGTGGACAGGATCTCTCGACATTCAGTCATCAGTTCCACTAACATGTCCTGCGCTCTGGTTGCCAGGTCAACACAAGCCTTTCTGGTGCTCTTCGACTCCTCCCAAGTAAAGGGCGTGATTGGCTGGTTGCTGCCCAAGGAGATCCGCCTGATATTCTCAACGTACTGCTCAACCAAGTCCGGGAAGACGTCTCCGAACCCGATCACTTCCAATGCGTCGTCGTAAATAAACATGAAGAGAAGGAGTTTGGCTGTGAGGAGGCGGAGTTCGTGCTTGACGTCAGGGAACAGGGTGATGTGCGGCAGGAACTGGACGATGTTGTCGATCTCCTTAGATGAAAACACGCCCTTCTCTCGCGCATAGCGTGTGAAGTCGTCTCGGAGTAAGTTGATGAGGTCAACGTCAAGATGGGCGGCGTCCATTGCAAGAACCGGCGCATAGAGTGGAAAGACGAGGTTGGTAGGGTCATCCAGAGCGGCTTTGGCCTCGTTGAAGTCCGTAGTAGCACGAAGGGCGATCTTGGAGCGCGGATGTTTGAAGAGGATGTTGGGATTGTCGATGTAGGCGAAAGAGTAGTAATAGTCACTCAAGGAATTTGATCCTGCTTTCATGCTAAGAGGCATCGTATCTGTCGGAACAGCGGAACAAGGACTTTCTTCCAACGTCTTCCGAGGTCCATCATCTGTCTCCAGCTCAGTTCCTGTTCAGACATTCACGGACAGGCTTGGATTAGAGTCGAATACGACAGGGTTTTGAAGCAATATACTTTTGTACAGCATAACCGTTTCAACTCTAGTTTTTGAAAATACGAACTCAAATACCTCAGCTTCTGGTGCTCTAGCATTTTGGTAGCAGTAGTTCGTGTTTTGGGAAACATACAGGCTAATATCCTCTATATTTATTTCGCAATCTTTTTTTCAAGTGGTGATTTGATTACTACATATTTGCTTGCATTCGATTTGTGCATCCCCCTCATCTCTTTTCTGACTGCTGAATATCCTCTGTTCATCAACGCGTATCGAATTGAGTTTGACGAAATTGAAAGGAAGACTACTATGTATTGCGATACGGCAGTACTTTCAATGATAGATCAAGTAGGCAGTCATGCTCATAGCAATATTCCAACGACCACCGAATAAACCGGGTTTCGAATCAGATTTTGACATTTAAAAAATGTCACGCATGTCAGTATTCATGACAAGTTGCTCAATTTAGTCACAACAGAGTTGTGAATTCGCAAAACTAAGCGGGTTACAATCGATTTTCAATACTGTGCTATGTAATAATGAAGGCGACTGTGTATATTCTACTATTCTATCGTACTCTATATTTTTGAGAAACTATCCTGATTCTATTTTCGGTCACACAAAAACTTTTGTAAACACGGATATACCAGTAACCGTTACCAGTCCCGACCCCGACTACGTTACCAGTTATTTTTACAAAATTCAATTTTCCATA
>JAQFYU010002813.1:0-11098 GCA_034694905.1 Ceratophysella granulata
CCATTTTATGTAGGCTGGATGTGAATCTGCATTAAAAAGTGGACTAAATATGAAGTCAACGTATAAAGTGACCTGATTATCCTACCTAACCTAACCTAACCTAACACTTCACAAGTTTCTGTACACATTAACCTGAAGGATTTAAAAAAAAAAAGATCTCAAAATATTTTTGGATGCGTTGTTACAAACAATCCAATTCCAACCAAAATTCAATTTTCATTAAATTAAGCCAGTTTTGTATCTTGGTTATATCCGTATCCTATTCTCAAAGTTTTTGAAATGAATTTTCTACATTTTAAAATATCTTGAATTATAAAAGGTTCTCTACTTTTTCGTTTTTTAGAATTTATTTAAGAATTATTATTTAAGAAATTACAAAACAACTCTTAGAAATTGTTAGGATATAGCCTTACGGTTTTTGGTTAACAGGTTAGGTTACCAAATTAGGGAAATATTGGGTTCATATTTATTAGTATTTTTTATGTACTATTTTTCTGTTCAATCGAAAAAAAGGATTAGTCCATAAAATGTATAATGTATTAATGATCATAGAATATGTATTTTAAGAATTTAATCGGGCTTTGAAATTGAAATAAAATTACTAATTTTAGCCATTTAGCCGTATTATTGCATTTTGCATTTCAAAATTGTCAAAAGTAGCAAATCTGAAATCTCAGTTGTCTGTTGTCTTTGTCTGTCTGATTTGCAAGGTGTCTGGTGTCCCGATCTAGCGTGTAGACGAGTTTAGAGCAGGTTTCCGGGTAATTTCAAGCCAAAAGGGTCTCTTGTTCTGTGCAGAGAATTCGTCAAAGAGGAACGCGGTGTCTGTCTGGTGTCGCTGTCGCTAAAATCAAAGTACTGGTTAATTTCATTCAGCAAATCGGTGAGTAAACCATTTTTCATATTTGTATCTAGTCTATCATTTATGTAGAACAATATATCAGGTTGATTTAGTTCAAATTAGCGCTCGACGTCGACAATAATTAATCGAAAATATTGTAATTGTACGTTAAAAATAGAATTTTGAGTTGTGTTTTTTGTTGTATGCAACGAATGAATAAGTAATTGAAACTAATGGTTGTTGTGTTTTATTTCAATTATCGCTAATAAAATTTGGTTCATTTTTCAGGTATTCATTCTACTAAATACTAAACCTTAATCATGGCAATAAG
Source organism: Ceratophysella granulata (assembly GCA_034694905.1). Taxonomy (NCBI): domain Eukaryota; kingdom Metazoa; phylum Arthropoda; class Collembola; order Poduromorpha; family Hypogastruridae; genus Ceratophysella; species Ceratophysella granulata. The sequence goes on from JAQFYU010002813.1 coordinate 1,173, forward strand.
GCCAGCCCTGAAGCCCCGGCGTGTCAAGAAACGGACCACCAAGTTCATCCGACATCAGAGTGATCGTTATGTCAAGGTCAAGGTAAGTATAGGTTTGGATTGGACTAAAAGACAATAAATACTAATAAACCTAAATTAATAGAAAACATTAGCTTACTGTCTAATTATATAAGTTTAAAAAAGCCTCTGCCTCTGATATTTTATATTTTGTATCTATGATCTATGTAGGATAAATCCAAAAATGAAACGATGAACGATAAAAAATTACGATAAAAGAGGAGGAAAGATGACATTGAAGGTTGACATGGACGTAGTATAATTTTGCGCGACGGTCAACGGTTGATAATTTTTTTAAATTCTAAAGTTTAAATTCAAAAAATAGCAACAGCTTTTTTTCATTTTCCCAAGTTATTATCGTTGTTGTTGTTGCAAACGTTCGTCAATTAATCCCGTGTAAAATTTTAACACAACGTAATTTTCATAGAATTTGAATTTAAATTCGTTGAACGTTGAACTCGACCGTTGTTCTTGTTTTAGGCTGAAAAATTCAGTAAACTCTGACACAATATTCGCGCTTTGCGCCTATCCTGTTTAAATACATTTAAAAGAATTATAAAGCTTAAAAAGTTGCACTATATTAATACATATGTATGATTATAATTTTAACCTGGAGTGGAATTAATAGCCACCAGATTTTGATACGGAAGCAGAAGCAACGCAACTGATTTTAAAAAATTAACTGTACATACTAGCATTGCTATTGTTTAATTTTGGAAATTGAGTGGTGTTGTGGACGTGCGATGCATTTTTATGAACAAAAATTTAAGATGTAATTCAAAGTGCAGTGTTAATTCGTATCGTGACATATATATTTTATGTAGGACAACTGGAGGAAGCCGAAGGGTATTGACAATCGAGTACGACGACGGTTCAAGGGTCAGTACTTGATGCCCAACATTGGTTATGGTACGGCCAAGACTACTCGACATATGCTTCCCACTGGATTCCTCAAAGTTCTTGTTCATAATGTCAAGGTTAGAAGTTTGGCCATTGGCCATGGCTGTACAAATTCCTGACGGTTGTGGACTATGTAGGACTATACAACACCTAACCATTTTTTGTCTGTGCTCAGGAATTGGAGATGCTGATGATGCAAAACCGGAAGTACTGTGCAGAGATTGCTCATGGCGTGTCATCCAAGAAACGAAAATCCATTGTAGAACGAGCCCAGGAGTTGTCCATCCGTGTGACCAACGGGAATGCTCGTCTCCGAAGTGAGGATAACGAATAAAATTATAATTTCAACTATATTTTTATTCATAATCCATAACACATTCTTTGAATAGAAAATAAATCTTTCGTTTTCTCAAATCTAAACGCTGAATTTCATAATACTTAAATATTATGGTATGTCACCTAGTTCCACCATGATAGAAGCCCCAGCCCAGGCTCATTGATCGAACCCTGAAAAAATAGAATTATTCAAACATTATTGCATGTAAGACAAGGTCAAAGGTTCTAGGTGACCAGCTGTAATATTTTACAGACTGACCGTTATACTGTACGGCACTTTGGGTTCATCTGTCTGTCCCGTTGAGCCAGCGGCTCCTGCTGCCTGATTGGACATCTGATTCGGCTGAGACGTGGTTGGAGTAATGTGAGTTGGGGTTGTGTCAGTAAATTTCTCGCCAATTACTCGAAACCGAATGCTCTCCCCTTTGTCCATGTACATTTCATGAGTCTCGTCGTCATCTTCGGTCGTGTACTCCCAAATCCAGATTTGTTCTCGTTCGTCGAACTTGGACGGATACTGAAGAGCTTCTGGAGGAATTAGGATGTCGTCAAAGAACCCCAACGTAACTGTAGGGAAAGAATCTCATCAATAAACTAGCCAAATAATAATTAAGATTTTTGATTTAATATATTTACCGTGAACACCTTCCGGCGTGCAATTCTTAATTTTCCCCACAATAATTTCATCTTGGAACGGTCTAAAAATTACATAACGGAATTCGACTTGGGATTGAACTCCTCCGTCGCCCGGGTAAATCACTGGCAGCCCAACGGCTTGAATATCCCAAAGCACCATGCAAAGACCTTTGTTCATCATCACTCGATTTGAGAGTCGTCGATTGATTTCATCACGGATTGCATCCATCCGATTCATGTTCAGATTTACTGGCTCAATTCTGACGTCTCGGGACATTGCGTAGAGGATAAACATTATGATGTCGGGCGACTAGGTGAGGCGATGACCTTACGCCGGTATCTGCAAATATCTGTAATGTCAAAGTCAAATGTCACAATCGAACGTGAGATTGGTATACATCACCTATTACGAAATGCAATCTGAATTATTATGTATTAAAGCCGTACGAATTACACCATTTTCCAAATAAATATACCTATGACCTACGAAGTTTTGAAGTTCAGTTAAAAATCTTATACATAGTAGCTTGAGCCTCACATTCATGCGCACGTCACAAAGGGATCAGCGCCATCCCACGGATGAACTGTTCAAAACCGGACCCTCAAAGGAAAATGCTGCAACCGATTCAGGTGCCGCCGGCTGAGGTAAGATTCTTTGAATATGAAACGGAAACTAGTTTTGATTTAGAATAAACTTAAACTTATCCAATATATTTTACCTTTGACCTTACCGGCAACGCTTTTAGCTTGGGTATCACGGTAAAAGCTGTATGCCGCAGCTATTTGATGTGCATTGAATAACAAATAAAGTGAATTTTCAGTTCATGTGATGCTCAATGCAATGTGAGTGTTGCTTGCTTGGTGATGACCCGTGCCCGTGACCGGTGAGGTGACCGGTGAGGTGACCGTGACCCGTGACTCGTCGTGGCTCGTGCCTTGTTGACGAACGAGGAGAATGCAGCAAAGCAACAGCAAGCAGCAGATTTCAAGATTCAAATTCAAGGGTGCATTTTTTTGAACAACTTTTGAATTTTTTTGAAAGGCTCAGCTTTTCCCACGCGCGGTTTACCAGCCAAAACACAATAGGAACGGTAACCGAAACACAAATCAACCAAGTACATTGTACACCAAAAAACCTCAGTTTTCATCGTCATTTTCATTATTTCAGAAAATTCGGATTTCGTTTTCAAACATCAAAATAAAATATCAGAAACAACGGATCCAGTACCATACAACACCATAACGGTCAAGCCTACAAGTGAGCAGTGTCAACGTCGGACGCGAAGGAAAGGTCAGAGTCATATTATTGTCGTCTCGATTCTCGATCCTGTTCAACCTGTCATGTCACCGTCACCGTCACTTGTGACTTCAGAAGTTGAAGCCTCAGTGATGGCTGAAGGTGGTCCAGTTCACAGTTTCAAGGAAGCTATGCGAACAGCGACAGAGCTTGGGGATCTTGTGGCCAAAGTCATCACTAGAAGGAATGAAAAAGCAAATGAGAAATATATGGGCAGCAGAAAGAAGGAAGAAGCTCAAGGTAGTTACATCTTACTCGGTTCACTCGATACCATTTTACATTGTTTTACGTCACAAACTGATGTGTTTCTTTTTGTTCTATAGTGACGAAAGCGGAAAGACAAATAGCAGAGATTGAAGCCGTCCTGCGAATCCGACGTGAGAAGATCCGCGTTCGGAAAGCTGAGTTAAATGCTGTACTCGAGAGTCAAAAACGTGAAGAAAACGAGTACATTGCAAACACAAAGAAGCGAGAAGCGAGGCGGAAAGAAGCTCAACGTAATCTGGAAGAAGAACGGATCTACGGAATGGTATATGGAGCATCTTTCATTGATCATCTCAAAATTGACTCCAGTACCACTTTGGGACGCTGCTACTGTCCAGGTACGAATCGCCTTTCACAACTTCAAAATATTTTCCGCCTCACACCTCAGTTTGAAATAATACCTAATTCTTCTTTTCACAGAGGGGAAAATCGTAGCTTCGGTGGATAAAAAGGAAGAACAGTGTGATTTCTGGAATTGTCCAGCACTCAAACCAAAATGCGATTTCCTACCACCACCAAAACCTTTGCCTCGTAGTCGACCTACTGCTCCAACTCCTCGCCCACAACCACCCGTCGTTCGCCCACCACCTGTCCAAAGAATTGAAACAATAACTGCTTTTTCCGAGCCTACTGGAGATCTCTTTCCCGAATCAGAGCCAACTGGAGATCTATTCCCGGAAACCTTCGCCCATGGCAACTACTACGTCCCATCGTCTGAACCAACTGAAGACCTCTTCCCTTGATCATCACGCTTCACGCTCTTCCCTTTACCTCAGTACAAATAGGTATATAATAAATCAAGGGATTTTACAATGTCAACCTCAACAATCTTCATTTCCTAGTCATCTTAAATCGAATGATGTAAGGCGACCTGGATGTGAAGTAAATCCAGTAACTTATGATTCAAATTATGTAAGAATTAATATTTACCCGTACCGTAACATTCTACAAGTTCAATTTTTTATTATTCGAGAATGTTTCATCGAAAAAGTCATACAAGTGTAATACTTTTCCAGTATCGGTGAGAGATGGGATTTCTACAATTTACTCTAAAATGATTTACATTTAATTTAAATTAATAAACACATGCAATATCTAAAAGTCCGGTTGTTTACAAATCAAATACAGATTGAAGCTCAGAGCTCAGCATAACATTCAGTAGTGTACTTCCATTTTTGGCTTGGCAATTTAATATTACGTTTAACGCGAATATGAAATACGAATACGTGGAACATTCTGGCAAAATAGCTTGCATTTCTGTGAGTGCCATTGACGGAAGACATCAAAAGCAGGAGCATTGTTTTTTCACTAGAATCAAGCCGATTTTAGTCACAAATATAGATTGATCGTTAGTTAACTGGTACATTCGAACCATTCATCACATTACATAAATAAATATGTACTATGTAATATACAGCGTACCGAGAAGTGCTCTTGATTGTGTGATGCCGTAGTTTCTGGGTTAGGGTAGGGAAAAACTGCTGCTAGTTTTTCTTAAAGCTTCAGCTTTGAACCATGGAAATGTGATGAGCAGAAGGACAGACAACCTAATACTGCTATCTGCTATGCTAACTCAAACGTGCATTATTTTGGTTGATCTCGTAGCTCAACTTTTAACTAGGCGTGTACTATGTTGTATGTATTAGGGTCAACTTAGTTGAACAAAACGGAATTCGGATCTTCATCATCCATCTGTTTCACATGTCGGAGCACGTCTTTCTTCGTAATTATTCCGAGGAGCCGCCTGTAAAATTGAGATCAATATTCGAGTACACTGACACGGACAGGTTGACTTAATTTTGTGTATCATTAAACTCACCCATTATGCGTGACCAGGGTCTGTCGGAGGCCCAATTTACGGAACATGTCTACGACAGTTTCCATAGGTGTTTGGTCAGTCACAGTGATTGGGGCCATGTCCAAGACTTTCTTCAGCTTCACTGGTGTTGAGCTTGGCTGGAATAACAGAAGCAGAAGTTAATTAATATGCCGATTCTACGTCAAGTGGGCGCAGGTCTATTTGGGCGCTGTCATTTGGGCGCAAGTACCTTTATACTATTCATCCATTTACATTTAACATCTTATACACAATTAAATTAAATACATGATGTACATGTACATTGTAAATCGCATATGATCTGAAATTCGATAGAATACTTATATAGTAGTTAGAATATGCACTTGCATCCTAACTGACGGCGGCGTCCAAATGGACCGCGCCCAAATGACGGCGTGCGAATTTTGCTGAGTGTTCCTTTTGTCCCAATTTTCATAATCTTACCCTGACAGTTCTTGACTGTTGTGGAGGAAGATGATTTGTAAATAGACATAATGAATTTCCATCCACACCGTCAATGGCTGACCTCGCATTTGAAATTGCCAAATTGAGATCTCTCCGTAAAACGAATCCGACCAGGAAGGGTGACTCATGAGAGATGACGACTGGAAACCCGTTGTGTTCTGTGTCCTTCAGCAGAACCTCAATATCGTCGACTGACATCGAGTCTTGCGTCACAGAGCAGAGTGGTTCACCGTGCCTGGAAGTCAAATTTTAATATAGCTTAGTTAAGCATAAATACTTTGGTTCATTTAGCATATAATGTCCACTGACCTGGGTTGCATGACATCCGCAGCCAGGGTCGTATGACCAAACTCTTCCTTGGAGTCCAGAAATGGATAGCCATTGAGACTTATGTGAGCATCATAAATTCCTTGTCGTCCCAGAGCATCACCCACCCATTTGGAGGCCATTGCAGCTGCCATGAGTGGAACAATGTACCGAACTCCACCCGTCAGTTCAAACATGATTACAACCAAGGACACTGTCATTCTCGTGACTCCGCCGAGTACAGCTGCCGCCCCAACAATTGCATAGAGCCCAGGCGTGATGCAATCCTCTCCAGCGGAACATTCTCCAGAAAATATCCATATTTCTGGATAGTTACTGTGGGACGCACAAAAACATGGAACATTATTGCAGGAAGCAGTTTATGATGGGTTTAGTTTTGAAAGTTTTTATAGCTTACTATGCCAATTGCTCAACACCAATTCCCACAATTCTTCCCACAATAGCTCCAAAACAAAGAGATGGGATGAAGAGCCCAGCAGGTACTTTGATTCCAAAGGTGAAAATGGTGACGATGAATTTAAAAATAAGGGCCAGGATCAAGAGCCACATTGCGGAATGAACTCCGGGTCCAGCCGCTGCTATTTCAATGGCTGAGTTCACATTGGAAAAATTCCGATTGTAGTCACTAAAAAGACATTTACAAAAAATATATTGTGGACCAATTCAATTTGCTACATTTTACTTCTATTTCATATCATACCAAAGATCATCCAGTTTCCCTGCTCCACAATTCGAGAAGAGTAAATATATCAACTTTGGCGTGGGCATTCTTGTGTATGGGTTTGGGTACGCCAGAATTGCAGTGACGAGTGTCACGACGAGAACCTCTGTAACTGGATACTGACCCAACTGGGACGACTTTCGGTACCGGCACCACCAGATATTAGCACGAATGAAGAGGTTTCCAATTAGACCCTGCAAATTAAACTTATGGCTGTAAATTGACCGTGCAAGCTGCTGAACTGTTTCTTTTGAAAAGCTTACACCAATAATTCCAAGTCCAATGAATGGAACGAGCTCAAAGAAGATCCAGGGCTTGTTGTACTCGACGTAGAATAGAACTGAGTGCTCATTTCCAAACGGATTGATAGATTGTAAAACGAATGCAGCAACGAGGGCACAGAAGAAGGATCGCCACATTGTTTTCAGTGGAAAGTAGTAACTGACCTGAAATATTAGGAACATTAAACTCAGTTCAAAGTTCAACTTTAACTCAAACGAAGAGTTTGCCAATTTCGTGACATACTTCTTCCAAACTGAACAGAACTCCACCGACAGGAGCTCCGAAGGCGACGGACACACCAGCAGCCGCGGCGGCTGACAGGATTTCCCTTTTCTTGGCTTCATTTCGTCCATACTTTGGAAATAAGTAGGAGAGTATGTTTCCAATACAACAGGCGATATGTACCATTGGACCCTCTATAAATACAAATTATTAATTAGCATAAGACAAAAGATTAAGAAGATTCGTTTTCGTGTTACCTTTTCCCAAACTTAGACCAGCAGACACGGAGAGCATGAGACCAACAGATTTTATCAAAAGTGTCCATTTCCCAAGATAGCCGCGAATAATAAACCCGCTTAGAATTGTTTTGATCTAAAACCCAAATCGAAAAGGACATTATTATAAACTCTCTGAATTTGAAAACTACTTCAAATTCAAAACTTTCACTTACTTCAGGAATACCCGAACCACAGGCGTATGGAGCAAACATTCTGACTAGAAGTGCGGCCAAGGAAGCGAAAAATAGAGCCCACATTACATAAAACAAGTAGGAAACTATGTATGCACCAGCTCCGTCCGAACTTCCGCCGAAGAGAACGGGCCATGACATCCACTAGATTGACGAAAAGAAATTAATGTCACTAATCAATCAATAAATAGAGATTTTGAGCTTATTGCAAGATCAATTGTTCCGTCGTTCTCACCTGTACGCAATTTTCAGATAGAGAATCCGTTTCGTTGGATGCCCAACAACATTGTTCTTTATTTAACCAAAATGCTTCTGGACATATTCCAAACTTCAGATCTGTCATCCAGCTCGCTCCAATGTCAATGACACCGGCCAGTGTGCCTGAGAGAACACCGACAAGAAGAACGCAGAGCCATCCACTCCAGGCATCATGGGCTCCTTTTATCAGGTCGAATATTGAATCCTGAACATGAATTCAAAAAGATCAGACATTCATTTACGAAATAGGAAATGAGCCATTATAAAATATTACCTGTCTCTTTTTCACGATATACCGATGACGCATTCGATCTCGGGCAATGTCCCTCTGCCAGTCAATGGTATGAAAGTCTTCGTACTGACCGATTCCGGGTATATCATCCGAATCATAGTAACCTGCGCAAAATTGAAGTCACATAAGTAAACCGGCATCAAAAGTACCACGATTTTCACCACGTTGAACTCACTCTGGGAAGTTGGAGGAAGGTCATCCTCATGGATTTCATTGACTGTTCCTTGATGCTGATGAGTTATGTCAATCATGTCTTCGTCGGAACTTTGAGAATTAACAAACTTTGCTTCCTTTCAATTTCAACAAACACCAAATCTCAAATTAAAACCTGAACTCAAAAAGATTAAACGTGCAATTACTTATAAACTTACTTTTGAAGGACTTGTAGTGAATGGCAAACCGAGTGGGTCACTCTGCACAGTTTGGTAATTATGAGGGGGTGGGATTTGGGAACTCAACGGACTATGTGAGTTTGACATTCCAGCCCATTCTGAATTCTTCCCTTTTAGCGGATGCCTCTCCATTCAGTCTTCAGGTGAAGACGGTATTGGCACATTTCAGAATGTTCAGAATAGAAGCTGAATTTCAGATATGCTTCGTTCCTCAAAACTCGTAGGTCGTGTAAATCTTTCTCGACTTGATCCGTAAATCCGAATACCGTCAACTATACATAAAATCTAAAAAATCAAAATAAAATACACAATTAGAACGCAACTTAAATGCTATTACAACGCTAGTATAAAAAAGCTTGTTAGCAAGATTTATACCGATGACTTCTTGATTCAAGTTTACATACTACGCACGGTAAATTGTATAAATATGTTAATTGTTAATTACTGCTAATTGTTATAATACTTATTGAACACGTTTAAAAGCAAAACTTTATGAACAGCACAATTTTTAGCATCAATAGCCATTGAATTCCGAATATCACCCAGGGATTCAATTTGCATGAAATTGGCATGGAACCGCAGATCCGAATTCGGGAATCAAACAATCCGAAATGTTTTCAAAACAAATTCGGTTTCGCGAGTCTAGGAGGTTGGAAAATTGCTTCTTGTCGTCTTCTTTTGTCATTAGTTGTTGAACAAGCAACACGCGTGTAAAATCCTCTCTTGAGAGCATTGTGAATTGCGGTTTGTGATCGAAGAATCGAGTTTCGGGAAGTGAAGTGTGAGGAAGTGGGATCGTGTGACAGTTTTAAGTGCGATTAAAAAGTCAATTATTCTCCAGTTGGCCCATCATTACTGTGACTTAGTTAGGACGAATTGCAACAATTAATCAGCCGACAAGTCTCAGTCGTGCCATCACAAAAGTGTTTAGATTTAAGTTATTACAAAAAGAATCTCATTTAAGAGGAAGGAAGATGGACTCGGATTCAGGAAGTATGGCGGATCGGCTGAAGCCTTTTCTGGACCAAATCGAGGAGTTGGAGTACGAGGATCATTTTGTGTCGGACGAGGAGTTGGATGCGGAGATAGAGGAATGTTCCGGATGGGATCCAATCGTGGAGTATGAACAGGCTCGTCAAGATCTTGGGGAAATCGAGGATCTACTTGCGGC
>JAQFYU010002814.1:0-11098 GCA_034694905.1 Ceratophysella granulata
TATAATTGCTATTTCTGGAATGCAATTTCAATTTTTAAACACAAGCATCCAACTTCGCAGATCTATGTCGAATGTAACGTCAATCTTTTTTATATCTTAATTCAAATCAATTTTTTAAATGTGAATTTCTACATTTTGATAAAGTAAATCTACACGCAGATGTAACAGCTTACAAGTTGACCCGGGCATCTGGAATGTAGTATGATTAAATTTGATAATTTTAGCTATATCCAAAATAGCCAAAAATAAATGCGTGGAAATTAAAATAACCTTCACCGATTTGGCTTAAACCCACCAATTTTTTTCTTATTCTACCCTAAACACAAAGATTCTAAAAACCTATAATACTGCTGTGAAATCATCTAATTAAATTAATGCTTCGTTACCTTGAATAAATCCCACTCATCTTGGGCAAGAGCAAAGAGGCTGACTGCACTGGAGATGCAGATACAGGCCGAGACGAGTAGCACAAGAAACAGGGACTTCATCTTGTTTCACTTCTGGAACCAGAATAATTTCAATTAATTAAGTGACAATTTGAATCAATTGGAATCAGCTAGCTAGTAGACTTTGTAGTAGTGTTGTTTCTCCTTCTGCCTTCTTCTGCTGAATGCTTAATTTCTAGAGGCCAAGTTCCCCTTTATGCTTTATAAAAATAGAGCCGAGTGTGGCTGGTCTAAGTATGTAGAACGGGTGTATTTTTCCTCCCTTCGTCCTAGCTAGGCTTGAATGCCTTTTTTGCTGGGCGGATTGGGGTTTTGGACCATTTATACATTAAATCATGTGATTGGGATATGGGGATGATGCATCACTTCTGCTCTATTCCATACACACACAATTTCACTCGTAGTCGGTTGGCCTGTGTTATGTAGGCATAATTAGCCATCAAAATAGGGTGGATGTGGATAGGAGTACACGAGGATAAAGGAAACCTGACCCAAGTCATTCCATAGTAACATGGGTCTGTATATGCAAATTTAAAAACGTAATAGCTACATAAGCTGACACATGGCTCATATTTGCACGCGTGAGATCATGATCTTATCGTACGTTCAAATTAATCGAATCTACTAACATGTAAACAGATACGAATAATATTTTGCAATAAACTGGGAAATTACGCTGTTCCAGTAAAAATGAGATTCTGGTGTTGGGTTATGTTACCATTGGGTTGCGTAGTTGAAACACTGTTATTTTTGTTAATGTTCAGTAAAATAATTCATTGTAAAAATTGGCAAGGATTCAGAATGTCACTCTATTTTCTGTGAAGCAAACGAATTGGCATGCTTATCGCCTCCTGCGTTCCGTCGAGGCTTGGAAGCTTATTGTGCTGGGCTGGACGACCATTGCAAATTGTCGCCTCCCGTGGAATGTAATTTTATTTTTACAGATTTACATGATGCATTCCGGTTTTTATGAAATTCAACCCAAAATAACTCGAAATAATTAGATACCGCTGCGTTCTGCGTTCCGCGGATTACCAAAACTCGGAGGCAATGCCGAAGGCGACATAGCATGTCGTCTCGTTTACGTCAACCTAATGATTCTTTTTCAATAAAAATAATTAATACCCACAAAAAAACATGCATGTTTCCATGACGGACATAATTTAATGGGAATTTTTTATAATGTTTACACGAGACTCATCCACCCAAGTTCATATCTCATTGTCTAAATAGCTTGGCCCAATCAGGCGAAAATTCTAAAGTTGTTAAAATAAAACAAAATTCAATTTAGTTATCCAGAATCTCAGGCATTTCGTAAATAATTTTGAGCGCAGATTTGAAAAAGTGTCAATAAAAATAAAAATGTATTAAAATTAAACCCCAATCTAATAGCTCAACGTCAAGAAAATAATTTTTGCAACTTTTGATTTGATTCCATTTGCTAAAAATGTTAAACTGAAGTTGGAATATGTTAACCTTGCTTGCAAAATTACAGCTGTTCATGATTAACCTAACCCAACAGTACCGAAATTGCTTATTTCACGAGTTCTTTACTATTTTCAAAAGTTTCGATGTTGCTAAATTAATAACAGAATTTGCAAAGTCACGGAAATAATACGGCGCAGCTTGAGAAGATGATCGAACGAATTTCTGGATCTGGACTGATGGCGAATTTAGGAGAGATAAATTAAATAGAGACATGACTAGTGAACTCCTGACACTCATTCATTTGTCCACTGAGTTTCAGGGCTCCTCGATGGACTTTCAGATTAGGAAACTGAAGCTGCGTAGTTTTTTGTTCATGAAGCATGTGGAAAAGCTAATATTTACATCTTCTTGCATCATGTGACTCTGAATATTTTATTAATACTTGGAGAGAGCTATAAAAATAGGAGATTCATCACATCTTCCTCATATGTATATTGTATGAAGCTGGGAAGACACTCGTCGTATGCGTGATTATAAGGTTATCTTCCACTTATTTAAGAGGAAATGAGCAGTGTGAACCAGATTTAACCGGAATTCAGACTTCCTCATCTTCAACTTGTTGACTCCTGAGTTAGCTGTAATTACTGGATGAAGGATGTTTTCATTAATTATGTACATGTGTGCTATTTCTCATTCAAATGCTAATATATGGGATTAATCATAGGTTTTTATGTTGGTTGAAGCAGTAATATGATTTATGATTCATCTCGGCACAGTTCAATGCCTGACGAACTTCTATAGATATAGATTTTAAAATAACTGTGATCATAATATTAGTTGACTGTTGCTTGACAACTTCGTTGGTTTGTGTTTACACTGTGTTATCTACAGCAAGTTGTACATATTGATCTACTTAAGGGGCTTGTCCAGGTTTGGGCGCAGTGTTAAACGTGCATAAGGAATTGATTTGGGAAAACTGTAGCAACTCAGTCAATTCAAGTCGTAGAGCCTTGCAGTTTTCTGAAATGGACAGAGAAAGAACCAATCTACAACTTATTGGAGCCGTTTTTTGATTCGTGGACCTTAAAAAAGTTGTTGCTGTAGAAAGTTGACTGAATTCAGACACGGAGTTTGGACAGTAATAACTTTTTTCAGGGACCACGAATCAAACAATGGCTCGTATAAGTTGTAGATTGGTTCTTTCTCTGTCCATTTCAGAAAACTGCAAGGCTCTACGACTTGAGTTGACTGAGTTGCTACAATTTTCCCAAATCAATGATTATTCCGTGGTTGGGTGAAGTTAGCCTGAAGGACAGCGTGGGTTGTGAATGAGAGAATGAAGAGAAAAAGAGCATGTTGTGCGATATGTGCTAGCTTCGCCTAGCCAAGCTTTAGCCCGCCCAAACCTGGACAACAGCCTTAAGGATTAATTGATTGATTGTTTTATTTAGATGAGTCGATTGATTTTTATTTATTTTCTGATGAATTGATTCATATCGATTCATTGACGTATTGATATTGATTGATTGATTGATAATTTGATTTACTTTATTAATTAACTATTAATTGATTGATTTATGTTTTTTTTTTATTGCTGGATTTTTAGTTTCCTTTGAAAGCTCCAGATCTATACATTCCATTGGCTAAATATTTCTTGATGGATTGATTGGTTGAATTATTTGCCCATTTATTGATGCATTGATGTATTGATTCTGATTGGTTGATTAGTTGATTGATTGTTTGATTTACTTTTATATTCTACGGACTTATAAAATTGATTGATTAGTTGGTTGATCGATCAATCGATTAATTGGTTTATTAATTGATTGATTGATTTATTCGTCGGTTTATTTGTTAATTGCTTGATTTATATTTTTATTGATAGATTGACTTCTAGTTTCCTTTGAAAGCTCCGGATCTCTGATCTATGCATTCTATTGGTTAAATACTTTTTAATGGATTGATTGGTCGATTTACTTGATTGATTGACGTATTGATTGATTGGTTGCAATTGATTGGTTGATTATTTGACTTTTTGGTTTATTTGTTGATTATTTGATTGATAGAAGGCTTGATCAATTTATTGGTTGATTGATCGACTGATTTGTATTAATTGATTGATTGGTCGATTGATCAATGGATTTGTTTATAAATTGATTATTTTCTAGTTTCCCTTAAAGGCTACGGATCTACATGCATCTCGTTCTTTAAATACTTTTTTGAAAATAAACAATATTTAAAACATTGTATCGGACTACTGCGGCTGCGGTATCTATTCAAACTTAATATTTTTTAACCCGGTATGAATTTTCATAGAAATAGGACTTTGATTTGACGGTGTCAAACAGGGTCAGATTTTGAAAATAAAATTATATAAGAAATTAATATACATCACAGATGATAATGAATCCCAATTACAAAAATATTGTTTCAATACATTTGCCGTATGTGGTGTAGCATCCAAATTACAAATTATAAAAATAAATTCGTTGTTTTTGGGGGTGAAGCATCATTTTTATTGTTGAATGTGGAATAATAAGTTAAATACCATTTGAGAAGGGCAGGGTTAACGATTCTTTGTTCATTTGTCACCTTATAATTACTTTATTAGAGTTCATACATGAGTCGCTTCGTATTTACATAAATTAAGGAATGATTCCAATAGCCGAGCAACAAATCCGAACAACAAATATAAAACTTCCAGGTTACTTCGAATTAAGTTCACACAATTGGGTAACTGGCCACAGTAGCAATTCCGCAGTTATTTCTTCTGTTCCTGGACATTTTAATGAAGCCTTTTTCACCCCATGTGGTACCCCAAGAATTCTTGACCAGCCAATAGTCCTTCCCATTCTCCGTTCCGTAGCCCACGACCAAAACACCGTGATCTAGACCTTCTGTCGTTCGGTCGCACATCCGCTCAAAGTAAATACCAGATTTGTAAAGATGGAAGCTTTCGTGAGACGCGTCAATTGCAACCGAAACCTGAAATGGGAATAATTAAAGATTTTATGAATAGTGAACTTCAAAAATAAATTAACTTAAATCTATGTATTACACATGTTAAATTGCATTCAAATTCAAATGACAGTAAATCTTTAAAATGGTAAAAATGAAGTGACATACCGGTCCCATAGTGGCCACAGCGGTGAGAAGTGCCTTTTCATCTCCACTCGGAATGTCAACAAAGCCCTTATCTTCACCGCCCTTGTTAGCCTCATCATAACGACATTTATCTTGTATGCCTTGGTACGGGTAGCTTTTCTCAGTGTCAATTCCATGGTTCTCTTTAATGTACTCGAAGGCGAGGTCCATCATCCCTCCTTGACAACCTTGATTCCCGTACTTTCCTCCAGCACAATCAACTAAATTCTGCTCGCTCAAGGAAACCAGTTTTCCAGTTTTACGAAAAAGTTGACCCTCCAGTGACCCTGTCTAAAATAGTGGAAATAAAATATTTTAAAATAAAATTCATATTTTTGCTCTGAGTGGCACACCAATACGGTATTCAAATGAGCGTCACAAATATAAATCTCTGCTCTTGGTGTCATCAAAAGGTGTTAATTTTGTGTGGCAAAAGAAGATTTCTAGATTTGGTGTCACAACATGTATAATTCTAGATTTGGTGTCACAAACAGTATATTTCTGGATATGGTGTCACGAAAAGAATACTTCCAGCCTGACTTGGTGTCACAATAAAGATTATTTCTGGATATGGTGTCACGAAAAGAATACTTCTAGCCTGACTTGGTGTCACAATAAAGAATATTTCTAGATTTGGTGTCCTACAAACACATTACTACTTTCGGTGTCATCAAAAATACATTTCTGCTCTTGGTGTCACAAAAGTAAATGTCTAAACTCGGTGTTACCGCAACATATTTTTGTTCTTGGTGTCACTAAAATACATCTTTATAAACTTGGTGTAATAAAAATAATATTTGTAAACTCGATGTCATAAAAACACATTTATAAAGTCGGTGTCACACAAATACATTCCTTTGGCGTTATAAAATTAATATACAAATTTGGTGTCACAAAAACACATTTCTAAACTCGTAAAGTCGGTCTCAAAAATACATTTCTAAACTCGGTGTCTCAAAAATACATTCTAAAATTGGTGTCTCAAAAATACAACAATGTTTCTGAACTTGGTTTCTCAAGAATACATTTCTAAACTTGGTGATACAAAAATTAATTTCTAAGCTGAGTGTGCAAAGCTTACCGTTGAAAACGCCCAACAGGAACCACAATCTCCCTGATCCTTAATCGACGTCACCTTTAAATGATAATTTTGATTCTATTATAAATCGCAAGACCTTGTATTTCAAAAAAATTGACTTTCTTGTATGGCAACATTACATACCGCTCCCTTTTCTCTCCAGTCCAAAGCCTCCGGAGCCACAACATTAGCCGGTGCAACGAAGGAAGCCGCGTAACGAGCTCGTTCCGTCGAATTTCTTAAACCAGCTCGATAACCATTCGCAAAATCAAAGAATTCAGATGATAGCATGTCTGCAAACTTGTTGATTCCTAAAATTAATAATTCAGAAAATTAAGATTTTCAAAGAATAACCTTATGAAGCTAGCCCAATTGTTCAAAATTGCTAAATTAACTTACCAAGCTCATATCCATGTTCGTCTGCACGGAGGTTATGCCTTATAATTGAATGCTTGTTCTCCATAAAAATCTTCTTACGATAGCGTTCTTCAACTTCATTCGGATACGTTTTGTTGTATCGGATCTGTATAATGAAATTCCATATTAACCTAACGAGGATTTGAACTAATTTAATTGTTACTTATTAAAATTTAATTTATAAATGAAATTTCCGTTGTCAAATTAGCAATTAAGTGGAAGTTCAAATAGAAGCTCAAATAGTTTTTTATCTGATCTATAAGCTAATTTAGCGTCTAACTTCTAAATAACAAATTTAACAAATTTAATTTTTTAAAAATACTTTCATCTGCATCTTCAATTACAAAATACTGTAATTATCCCAATGTCAGCATTAAACCCAATATTAAAGTCCAACCTTAAACAGAGTCCACTCGTCCTGTGCAATGTTGAATAGGCTGAATCCATGACAAACGCCTACCCAAGCAACGAATATCAATATAGTCTTCATGTTAAACACTGAACTCGGCTAATCTCAAAATAATGCAGTTCAGCAAAAATGCTTATGACAATTTTAGTCAGACTTGTTAGTTCAAGCTCAGAAAACGAAGTAAGAGCTACTTATGAAAATGTAGAAGCTTATAACGAACGAAGTACTCAAGATTATGATTTGGTGAGGTACGTTTTCCACATATGACTGTGCAGTGCACACATGAAGTGAAGGGTAAACAGTGGAATATTGAACAAATATTTGTGAACACGGACCATTTTTATTGGGACAGATTAGGCCTTTCTACGACTCTTCCGAAGAAATGGATTTAGAATCAAAACTTGAGGATTAAGAAGCATCACGAGGTGGATGGCAGAATAGGAGCAGCAAATGTAAAAAAAACAAAGGGTTGACTTTGGCTTCGGCTTTCATCCCTTTCAAACTTTAAACCTCGGATTATCTCATCCTACTACATTCTCTACTCTTTTTAGAGGTACATACTCCATTGGATTAGAACATTTATAGAAGTGCAATATGTATTTTTAAAATTCCTTTGAAGTGAGTGTTCAAATTGGGTAAAATTCTGACACTTCAACGGAAAAACACAGGTTCAAGGTTCCAATATCCAAAAAATAAAGAATAGTTGATGAGCAGCATAAGATTGCCTGGCGAAGGCTAAGTAAACAGGAATTTATGACAGTTGAGCCAAAGCGTGGGCTGAAATGACTAATTTCGTTCTAGAGATCCATGTTGATTTATATCGAATTTTAGCCGTGTGATCAAGTAAATTAATAATAAAAAGTATCTAAAAATTGCTTTACGAGTAACATGATTCTCTTAGCAGTCAAAGCTCCATGTAAACGTATACGACGATCAAGTTCCGATGTAAAATGCAAATTCCTTCAAATTCAAACCAGTTGCCTGAATTATTCTGAAATGATTAAGTAGATGTCGTTAAATATTTAGTAAGTACTAATTACTATAAGGATAAATAAAATTAATAAAACGTTTCAGATACGATGGCGATTTCACTCATCGAATATTTGTAGCAATGTACTCAGCTTTTGTAGTGAGTATGCGTAGGGAGTAGGGTGCGTATCAGCAAGCGCGGAACAAGAAGCGCCACACCTTTAAGCTCCACACCGGAAGCCGGCTGGTAGGCCTGCCGTGACGCTGTAGATGATTATTTTGTCGCAGTTTTTGTTTTAGCCTGCAATGTTTTACTCAATCATTTTTGATTTCAATATTTGTAACTCATTGTCTAAGGTCTGTTCATGTTTTTACTGTGATTATTAAATTACATCATTTATTAAATTATACATTTTTTCTCATAATTCCGGTTAACAGGTGGAGTTCATTGTAGCTACTTAAAAACGTTTCCATTTCCAATTAATTTGCATTAGTGATTAAATTTGGTGTAATACGAATTTATGTTCAAGATGAATGCAATACACAAAAGATGGATCACTAGTAGAACCCTAAATTTTTTAATGTTGTCAACATGCATGATGAATTTACTGTTCCATAAAAATTATTGAACATCAATAATTTAGAATTTAAAGCCGTAAAATCCGTTGATAGATGTAGTTGAATTTAAACAATTGGATAGCTAGCACTAGTTGCAATTCCACAATTATTGTTCCGGTTCCTTATCATTTTGATGTACCCCTTGTCACCCCAATTCGTACTCCAAGAATTCTTGACCAACCAATAGTCCTGCCCCTTTTCCGTTCCGAAACCCACAACTAAAACACCGTGGTCAAGGCTCTCTTCCGCGGAACTGCAACTCCTTTCCGAGTACACTCCTTTTGTGTAGAATTGAAAACTGAGATGATTTGCATCGATGCCCACTGAAATCTGAAAAATATAAACAGCATTTTGGATTTTAATTAATTTCAAAAATATGGATGACACTAATAAATGTGCAAGGAGTAATTGGCAAGTGACGTACAGGTCCAAAAGCGGTCACAGCTGCCAGAAGCGCTTGCTCATCGCCTTCCGCAATATCCACAAAGCCTTTGTCGTCTCCGCCTCTGGTGGCAGGATTGTAATGACATTTCTCAACTGTGGCATTGTAAGGATAGTTTTCCTCCGTGTCAATTCCATGGTTGTCATGAATGTACTGGAAGGCAAAATCCATCAAACCTCCTTGACAACCGTCATTTCCGTACTTGGACGAGCAATCAAGAAGGTTCTGCTCGCTCAATGAAACCAGTTTTCCAGTTTTACGGAAAAGTTGACCTTCCAGTGACCCTGTCTGTAATGAAATTATTTTGATAAAACTCCGGTGGAATTAAATTATTTGGGGTGACACTAACATATTTTCCGGTGAAACTAAATCATTTTGCGGCGGAATTAAGCTATTCTGCTGTGAAACTATGTGATTCTACATTGACGGTAGCTTATTTTGCATCAAAAGTCATATATTTTTTGCGGGGAAACAAAATCACTTTTGGACAATTTTAAGCTATTCTGCGGTGGAAGTTATTTTTTTGACGTTGAATTTTACGTATTTTGCGGTTTAACTATGCGCTTCTTAAGTGACGGTAACATTATGCGACAAAAGTTATATATTTAGCGGTGCAAATAATTTTTTCATGAGTGAGTAACATCTAATATATTAATATATAAGTAAATTATTTATCAATTACATTTTTTGCGGTGAAAATGTGATTAATTAGCGGTAATAATAATATTAAGTCAAAAACTTTGTGATTGCTTACTTACAGCAGAAAAAGCCCAACAGGAACCACACTGGCCTTGATCCTTGATCGGCGTCACCTGGCAACGAAATTATGCTTTAGATAACCGGGTCCAATTTTTAGCGCATACTTTAAGTTAATATGGACCTACCGCTCCTTTTTCTCTCCAATCCAATGACTTCGGTACTACAAGATTGGCAGGTGCAATGAAAGTAGCCGCGTATTTGGCTCGTTCCGTCGAATTTTTTAGATCAGCTCGGTACCCGCTCGCATAGCCAAAAAATTCCGAAGGCAACATGTCTGCATACTCGTTGATTCCTAGAAATCGTAAAATTCAGAAATTGAACTTAATTACCAACATTTTTTAAAAATACGTACCCAGCTCGTAGCCATGTTCCTCCGCATGTTGGTTATGTTTGACAATACTGTGCTTATTTTCCATGAAAATCTTCTTTCGGAACCGCTCTTCGATTTCACTCGCATACGTTTTTCCATATTGGATCTGTAAGTAAATTTTTTTTTATTGAAATTTTTGTTTATACCTAGTAAATGCTTAAAAAATCGTTAATCTCTAATCTGCTATTGATTTTAAAATTTAGAGTAAAAATACGTCAAGTCGGCTTCCTACGGCACATCAAAATTCTTCAAGGCGACGGAAATAACTTGCCATATATTCTTACTATAAGCTTTAAACACTTTTAATCTCCGTTACAATTCAATTACCTCAATACTACAACAATATCAACAAAAACAATATGAAAATCGAACCTTAAACAGTTCCCACTCGTCCTGTGCCAACGAAATCAGGCTCAAGCCATGGCAAATGCCAACCAGAGAAATCAAGAACAATAAAACCTTCATTGTAACACTGCAGTGTCCGAAAAAGCTAAAAATTGTGTTAATTTTATTTAAAATGGCCGTTTTACAGAAGATTTTAACACGACAATGAAGTCAAATATCTGAAACAGAAGTAAAAGCTACTTTTGAAAATACAGGCATTTATAAAGGGCTGTTTTAGTTTTAAGATTATGAGTCAACACATCACTTGTCATATCGTAGCTCGTATCTTAAAAAAGTAAAATTGTAAAGTAAATACTGGAGTACTTTCAAATATTTATAAAGCCGAGCATGCACACAGACCACGCCGAAGAACTGGCTAAGAACATGAGAATGGGATGTGTGAATCACGCGGTGGGTAGACGATCAGAAGATGTAAACAACAAAGGGTTTGCTTTCACCCATTCAAACTCGAGTGAATGCACTCTCTGCTCTTTTATTTAACAAAAATAAAAATAAGTTTAAGAATAACAAAAGATTTATCAGGTCAAAGTACAAGAAAATGCGGAATTTAAGATTGGGTTCGCAAACAAACATACATGCTCATGTGACAGGTAATGCGTATTGATTTGGAGTT
>JAQFYU010002815.1:0-11097 GCA_034694905.1 Ceratophysella granulata
TTTGCTCATTGACTTGCCACATTGCTTCTGCATTTATTTAGCCAGGTCTCTTTTACCAGTTTTATACTGTTTATTATAAGCATAAAATTAAGACGATCAAACCCGTTTGTCAGTAGTTGGTCACGTCGATTTGGTTGGTTTATGTTTTCGACTCAAGTGTACACAAATATCATATTTACCACTATTTTGTGTTGGCACAAAATAGTATACTCAATTGCTTTCACGCTTCCAAGTTTAGGCGACAGTGAGATGTTGTGCTACCGTTTGATTATTGTCGCGATCTGTTTAATTGTGAATTCTAGCTGCGAAGACGCCACGCAAAATCATAATGTAAGACGACGAATGACAAAAACGATTGCGAACCAATAAATTAATTCTGAGAAATATCGTGTTTGAAATATTTTGTGTTAGTCAGAATTGAATGATCAAAACAATTACTCTACCATACAATTTTAACTACATCCCTGTATATCTCCGACATTCCTACAAAATATGTTTAAAATATTTCTAGGAACTCGTGATAGCCGGACTCGAGCGCTTTGTTCCTTACGATAAATTTGACGGAATTCCACCAAATATCAAACCAAACTTGACAAAATTGCATCTTTCCTATTTGGAAATTGACCCGGACCTACTCATAGACACATTAGAAGGTTGTGATCAACTGAAGGAACTCGGTTTGATAAATGTGGAATGGACTGCTCCTTTAAGGCGCAAGGTACTTCTTCTGAGCTTGGAAAAATTTATGCTGAGAATGTACAAAATGGAAGCAGATTCCGCCACTGAATTCATGGCTCATCTCTTTTTTCTCAAACGCGCCAGTCAATGGACGACCCGAAGCGGAGTGAATGTTGACATTGTTTCAAGTGAAGACAATAGAAGACTAACGTATTCCACACATGAACTGAAACTTGAACTCAACTCAATCGGTCAAGGAATTGAGAAATACTTTGACTACAAACAACTGGAAGTTAGAGATGGTTCACTTGACATCAACGAATTGGATATTCAGAACTTAACCACCATCTCAATATCAAACTTTTCCATCGAACCTGAGCTTTTGGTGAAGTTGAGATTCGCCACACAACTTCTGCATTTGAAACTATTTCAAGAAAGTTCAAGTGTTGTTCTACCTCTTGACCTGGCACTGATTCCAAATATACGGGAATTACAGACTTTGTCCTTGAGATATGCATCTATTGAGGCATCTGAACCAATAAACCTTCAAACTATAAATTCGTTGACACTGGTCGATTCCGAACTAAATTTGAACATGATCTCGATCTCTAAAAACTTGGAGGAATTATTCTTGGAGAATGTTTCTTTTGTTGGTGAAAATATGAGTTTAAACGATTTTATACGTGGAATGCACAACTTATATCATTTAAGCTTCTTTGGTAACGGTTAGCAGTTTTTCGATAACTCGTGACGTCCTCTTCAAAATCAGTTTGTGCCTTCCGATATGTACTTCATATTGTATCTATAATTCTCAAAGAATAGTAGTAAGTATTTACCAATTTTGCGGTAAATATTTTCTTTTCCGTATTTTAAAACAGGCGATAAACCCTAATGATTGAAAATTTAATATTCTCATTTTCAAACTCTTGTGTTGAATAGTTTATAGTCGACAGAGATTTTTAGTGAAATTCATATGTGTAAGGACAATATACGCACCATCGGCGTTCGGCCTTATTCTCAATGCTTAGTTTGGATTTAATTGATCAACAGTTGTCGAATACCAAAATCGAGTACCGGGCTAGCTAATGTGCCGTAAATATATTTGGCCTTAAATACAAAGTGTCACTTTGATTTGATGGTTCGGACGACTATTTGCTGAAGAATTCAGATTAAAACCCCAAAATGGTTTCTCATAAATTATATTTACCTATAGAATTTTTCAATTGAGCTCTTTGATGCATATGGTGATTCTGATACGTAGATAAGTGTTGCTCGTTTCCGTTTCTTGAATTAATCGACTGGGGACTAACAATTCTTTTATTAAATTCTGAATGATGCCAAAAGCCGATGGCGCGTATATCCTCCATATTAACTCCAAAAAGCTCGCTTAGTCGTGCGATTCAATATGAGCAAATGCGTACGTTGTTGGTTGTTGATACAAGCAAGCTTTATTGAATATAAAAATTGTAGCTTAGGATGGTATGTAGTAAAGGTCAGCTCATATTCGAGAAGAACTTGACCTATTGATTTGATCTGACTAAATTTTACAGTACGAATTGAAATAACTGGAAATATGCTTTGTTCGCAAAGAGAGCTTTTAACACTTTTTGATTTTATGGAATGGATTATATCCAGCATTATATGAACATATCCGGCTTCATTCAATACAGAAGGACACTCACTTTCGTGTTAAAGTGTTGTTCGTGCAAACGAAGAGCTAAAGTGAAGCACAATCTGTAGAATTATTGCAAGAGATTTTGGAGAACTGACAACTCGCTGGCAAAGTTGAGCAATGTGAAACAATAGATTTTCAGGTCAAAAATTTATTTAGTATGCTAACAAGACAACAACCTGAAAATATATCTCCTATTTACCGAACCCACAAAGCAATTCGCAGTCTTTGAACAAGACACTACAAGTTATCGTTGAACTCTAGGCGACTCAATGAGAAAGGAAGCTCGTCCCGATTTCGATATATCTGACATGAGAAACTCTGTAAATTCTCTGAGATACCTTATGCTAAAGGATGTTAATCTTCTAATATCCACGAGCAGGTACAAATTAACGAAGCTGTATAGATTGGGGATGTTCTACTGCGAATTTCAGGAAAACTTTGAGCAACACTTTCAAGACGTTTTCAAAAATACTGACACAATTGAGATTTCATCAAGCAATTTAACATATTCCCTGCTCCAAGATATGTTAAGCACAGATATTCAGATACTTCAAATTTCGGAGGAAGCAGAGGAAATTCGGAAATTCTTGAGAGATTCCGATGTTCCAGAATATATTTCCTCCGTAGTGGAATTGAGCAGATCGAATGCTACCAAATCGGGCTGGATCTTCAATGGAGAGCGAGACACACTGTCAAATACTGGGATAAGAGACACGGTTCTGTATTTCTATCTCTTTACACTTTTGATTTTAACTGGTGCAGGGATAATGGGGAATATTGTAAGTGCAATTGTCTTGTTGCAAAAGTCTATGAGAAATTCCACCACATTTATTCTACTCGGACTGACAACCTGGGATGGAACTGTGCTCGGATCTTATTTTTTTTCAATTTTATATTTTGGAATTAAGTTAATACTCGTGTTTCTTAACTTCACTATTCCACAAGGAGAATATAACTATAAAATTCTAGGCTTTCTGGTTGATGTTGATTTAGTAGGAACGTTGGACAAAATGCAGTACAATTTTCTCTACCCGTTGGTGAAAGCTGGTAAGCAGAAACAAATTTAAATTCAGTTTTCAATATGTATAAGAAAATGCTTATATGTCAATGACGTCATTTAGAAGGACGCAAGTCTACCTGAACATGTGGAACACATCCGAACTTCAATTTATTTTAATAATTTAGCTTACACAGGCTCCGTGTATTCAACTGTAGCACTGACCATGGAAAGATACATCGCCGTGTGTTGGCCATTTTATGCAAAGCGAGTTCTTCGAAGGAAAGTGTCTCTAATTTCGTTGCTACTAATTCTAATCTTGTCAGTCACATTGAATTTTCCGCGATGGATTGAAGCTCAGCAATATGAAAGTGAAATTTACATCTGGACCCCGGGTGCCAGCCCTGGTTCTGATAAGTATGGGAGTGGAGACTGTTCCTTGACTTTTCACTTTTCACACAGCACTTTTGCATCGGGTCTGTTGCGGAGTCGATATTATCGAATGTACTATCACGGCTGGATCTGGGTCACGTTCATGTATCTGTTTCCTTTCACCTGCCTCACTTTTCTCAATTTCAAGATTTGGATGCAGGTTTCACTTCACAAGTCAATATCGAAAACTGTTAAGAAAAACGTATTAAAATTGTCTGTATATTTTGGCTTGTTGATAGATCAAATTTACTGAAAAGAATCGAAGTCGTCTCTCTTCAGCTTCTACAACATTACAGCGGAACGAGAGTATTTCACAGCTGAATTCGCTGACGAAAATGATTCTTTGCATTACGACCATTTTCATTGTTTGTAATTCCGTGAATGGAATAATCGTTTGGATTCTGATATGGTATGGAGGCTGGGATCCGTCGGACATTGAAGTCTTTTCCTGCATTCCCTGTATCATCAACTCATCAGTGAACTTCATTGTCTATGCTTTGATGGGAACGCTCTTTCGGACGGAATTACTCAAGATAACACCAGTCTGGGCTCGAAATTTCATCGCTTTTGTTTCCTGTCGAAAAGGGAGACCTGTTGGCATAGAGATGACAATGACAAGTACCACTGCATCGACTAGGCAAACTTCAACCTAAATTGAATTCGGGCGTGTTTCCGAATAGAGGTGAATATGAAATCACTAAGTTATACGGACTTCACAAGTCCTCACCTGCTTTTGAATTTAGTCAATATTACATTTGTGTTTAGGTTGTACATGTATGCATATTATATGTACATGCTAAATAGAGCTAATATGGAAAATTAATTAGTTTGCATACTAACCGGTTAATACTTTATGATAGCTTAACTGTAAAAACGTTAAGCGTTAAGTGTAACATTTATCTCAATATAGGATAAAGGTTCCAGACATACCTAATTTGTTCCATAAATCTGGGTTAGTCTGGGTTAGTTTTGTTTCAATGTGACGGATTTAATTATAAATTTCACCGCTTGAAAGAGCTACAAATTCTGAGCGAGAAACTAATAATTTCCAATCAACTTAACGATCTTTAAATTTATATTTCCTTAATTAGCCTATTAGCATGCAAACTAGACAATTGTCCATATTAGCTTTAACATACATAAATTTTTTGTAGGGATAGTACAGCGATCACTGTCGCCTGGCAGCCTGGTTGGCAAATCTGTGCAGCAGATACACAGATTCACATTAACTCTTCATTTTGAGAATTATTGTGTGGAAAGTATTCCTGTAATAAACTAATCTAACATAAGGATAGTAATTTGTTTCGTACGGTGTTTTTCTCGAATTGGCCGTTTTGCTTTTTGGCCCATTTTTGTTGTTTGGTCTTTACTACTTTGGCCATTTTGACGTCCGTCACATTGGTAAAGATATTGACAAAGTTATTTGTGTGACAGATTCTAGACTATTAATTATTTCATATATATATATATATGTACGAAGAATTGAGCTCTATTGTTCTTTTTTTCATTGATTCGCACATCAACAAGTTCTGAAATTCTGGTCGGATACTGTACTATATACTGTTTCAAATTTTTTAAAGACACCAATTCAATCCTTAACTTGCTAAATTAAAACAGATTTTCAATTGTCCAGCTACCGTTTCGATTAAATTATTTTGAAATTAAATTTTCATCCCACACCGTAGAAAGTAAGTAAATATTACATTTATTTTACTTGTATCCTAAATAGGTATTGAAAGTATGCAGGTACAAATGCTAGAGCTAAGTAATTAAAATACTAAATTTCTGCATATACAATAGTTATATTTCTAGTTGCAATAATTCTCTTGCAATGTGGACTTCCATCTTTATCGGGCTTGGTGCATTTCACACCAGATTCAAGCTGCCTTGCCTCCCTCGCCTTAACGTCCAAATCATAACCCAGAATAACGGTTGACTTGTAGTATCCTAACTCCTTGTCCCAATTCGTCACAGTTGCTGATCCATCATAACAAAGATACTCACAATCTCTGGAATTCGGAGTTCTTGGCCATGGATTCCAAATGTAAGGCTCCTTACTTGTAATCCTTTGAGTTAAGTATTCCGAGAAGTAGATTTGTCCAAAATGGTACTGTCCATTGAAAATAGTATTAATATGAATATGCGTGGTTCTTCCTCCAATCCAACCAGGAAAAACTGTAATGAATTTTACGCGTCCTCTTCTATTCGTGTATTGATGCCCGCGAAGAAAGTTTTGAGTAGGAAAGAGGGAAATTCCACGTGGTTCTAAGGAAGGATTCGGAACTGGATTCACTGCAAATTGAGAGTAGTTTCCAATTGGGTCTGCATGCCAGATTTGAACTTTGACATTTGGAACGGGAAGACAGTTTTCATGATCCACGACGATGAGTGTCAGTAAAAGTACGGTTCCTGGTTCTCCATCACGGACGTCTTGTCTTTTTGGTGATTTTGGGAGGAAATGCTGACCCATTAACGTGGCTGGGAAAAGGGAACATTGAACTTGATGTTTGTTTCGCTTCATGCAGCTATTATTCCTGTTAGCTGAATGTACTTGGACTTTTGTGAAGAAAGCTAGGTAGTAGATCAAATACGACTTCATTATTGACTGGTGTGGTATTTCGGATTTTCCCGTTCGACCTGGGTGTAAAATATTTGTTTTTGAGTGTTTTAATATTTAGCAAATAGCATATTATTGGGAGCATGACCAATTCAACTTGGACAAACAAACCGATTTTTGCTATAAATTCTCCTTGAAATTAAAAAATTGTGGATTCTTTTTTTGCCACGTAAGCTTAATAAAATAATTAATAAAATTAATTTAGTGGAGATCTGAGCTTGTTAAGAATGATCGAAGGTGCGAGCACGCCAACAATTCTTGAGTCAAAGTTCGTTTGAATAAACGCATATGCTTAATAATAATAAATAATCATACTTAATACACGATCGTTTTGCCAAATATTTCTTGGGTTTATATCCTGATTTTTATCAAATGTCCTAATACACATATACACGCAGAGTACGAAAATCAAACTAAAATATCTAAACCATAACTAACTAGCTCGACGAGCGAGTATGTCAAATTAAACCCTCATATGCACCTTGCATCTGTCGATCTGTTAGAAAATTCTAACGGCATAATGTCCCAATTATTTAATTTACCAATTTACGATCAGCCAGGTGCATGATGAACTATTTATTTTGACAGAGTTAAATTAAAACAATGAGTTACATGCGGACTTATATGCGACGAGACAATTTTATGTGAATGTAATTCGAGCGTATAAGTATCACACATCACACAACGCAAATGGGGAAAAAGTAGTTCGATTCCACAAATAAAGCTGTAAATGTCTAAGCTTGTATTTACTCGATGATTATTGTTTCAGGAGAGTACTATCTGCTGGATTCCTCTTTTGTAATTTTGACAAATTGTAATTAATTACAATCTACGAGTATTGTAAGTTTCTATACAAGTTCCTTTGCGTGTTTCAACGATCCCACTCCCGCTGCTGGTATGTCAGATCGGAAAATCGTTGTTTGCAAAATTAATTTGAGGCGTTTCTCCAAGATTTTAAATATAAAATACAAACAAAAAAGCAAAAAAGACCTTTGCTGACCTAGCGTCCGGCGGAGCTGTGGAAAAGACTACATTTTTCGAAAGGGTCATTCAACACTTCCATAAAACTACTTCTCGAATGCTACGCCAGAAATTGAGCAAGCAATGGCATCAACTATAAAAGAAATTGTTTCCTATCTCTCCGCTGCGCCGGGCATTAGACGCGTAAAGCTGGAGAAGTCGTAGTCAAATTGTCAAATGTCAAATTTCCGAATGCCAAACTGGTAACAAGGTTATATGCTGGTCTGGTACACGTCTGGTTACATGCGGATGAACGACAAAATCGTTGATTCTTGTGAATAAATATGCTAAAATTACAACGAGTTTCTCAGTATCTTAGCATTTACATTTAGACATTTAATTTGCATTCTATCTTGTGTGCTCTGTACTTGGTTCACTAAAATTAGTTTCATGATTACCACAAATGGAAAAAAATCAGAAGATATAAAGGTAGTTTAGAGTGCGATCCACCTGGATTATCCTATCCAAAATCAAAAAATTCTTTGATTTAGTGTGCGATCTGGCCGGATCGCACGCTAAACGTGTACCTTCAGAATTCTATGTTGAATTGTGATGTATTTTGTTCAATTCATGAGATACTTACCGTTTACCTCGTAGTGTTTTGTTTTCGTTGTTTAACGAACTTGTTTGACATCAGGGTCCTACTCGTAAAGCAACAGTGCAGTTGATGATATACTTCGATGCAAAAATTAAGTAAGTTGTCATATATAGATCTAAAAATACATTAACAACTGCTACAATCCACATCAAAACAAGAAACAATATCGTGTTCAATTAAAGCATCATATTTGATCCAGTCTCTTCAGTTCGAAATCGAATTTATGACGTGCGTTGATTCAGACATTGCTCATTTATGCACAGTGTGTCAATGTTCAACGCCACTACTTCCACTAAGTAATTTTTTTCCGAAATCAAAACAATAGCTGAATGCTTGCATCCCGTGAATTATGCCTATGGCAGTGTTAACCGAGTAGGTATCAAGTTGTCTAACATGCATTGTCGATGTTATTGAACTATTGAACTTTCTTTGTATGTTATGTACGATGTACGCACAAACCAAACATTGTCACAACACCATACCACAAATCAGCTGGTATATTTATATGTTTCAGCTTCGTGCCGTTTCAACGCTGCTACAGTAATAATGTGGGAATGATTGAATTTTGGAATCACTTTATACTTGAAGACTGATGCCTATGATACTATATGCCTAACGAAATTTACCAAATAGAAGTGAAATTGAATTTATTCTAAACGTTTTCTAAACATAGGCAAATCCCTCCCAAGTACTACTTCGCTAAAGTGCCAACTACTACTACTGTTCCGAATGTGAGCACTATTCTGACTACATGATGAGGAGTGTTATCACGTGATCGCTTATAATTTGCAAGTAATGGAACACAGTGCCCCTTTCTGAGTAGAATATGCCTCCAAAATAGACCCGAAGTGGAATATATGACTTGAGCGTAATTATGTTTGTGCGCTTGGGATGTTTCAGTGCGATGAAACGAAGCAAATCTTCAGATTTGTCACTGAGTCGAGCAGAAACAACGAATTGGAATGTTGCCATGGAAATGCAAATGAGTCCAACTATGCTGGCGAGTAGAACCAAGAATGGATTTGGAATGAAACCAGAAATAATTCCACTTGTTGTAAGAACTGGTAATACCCACAACACCCAGACGGCCGAGTACACGAACCATCTTGTAACGCTGTTATTGAAAACATCCTTGTTCAGCTGAAACCGTCTGTAGATACGCAGAGCAGATTGAGTGGATATTTCATCTTTCTGAATTTGATCTCTGAATAAATTAGAAAGAAATTATTAAACTGGTCGAGTTCGACAACAAGTGCGCTATGTTCTTTCAAAACATAGATGGGTATGACCCTCTGGTCTTTCAGCCCTCCGGCTTTCCGACCATAATAGGCATTCCGGAGGCCGGAACGTCAGTTCACTATCTCTCATGTGCTAGAGTTGAGAAACTGGCCCTTCGACCCGAATTAGGTCTTGCAGCCCTCCGATCCAGCTTGGACCCTCCGGAGGCCGGAGGGCCATTGTCTATGCTTCGAATCGCAAATCACAACGAACGAATCTGTGACTTTGCTTTGATTGACGCATAATTTTTTACCACCAAACAACCACACGTTACATTTTGAACTCACTTAATTAGTGACATAGTTGAGATAGAGGCCCAGCAGAAAGAGTTGAAAAGACTAGCTCCAAGGTTCAAGATTACCCATCCATGATAGCCGAACCATCCAGTGGACAGAGCAAATAGAATTCCCGCCCAGTGATCAGGTTCAAAGTAAAAGTGTCCTAAATTCATTGGAGTACTGGGCGCCAGCATGAAAATTGTGGCGAGAATAGGACTTACAACGGCATTGGCGTGAATACTTTTCATAAAATATTCATACATCCTGTCTTCCTGTCTGATTCTTTTTGATGGTTTTAATATGCCTTCTGATCCTAAAAAGCCAAAATGTCAAATATGATTATTCCAGATAGGATCTTGCGGATATGCAAATCTTACGCAATGTTCTTTCCGTGTTCAAAAAAGCGTTGATAAAGACTGCAAGTTCCTCTCGATAAACATATGCTCCAATTTGACTTGAGAAAATTGTTAAATAAGCTCCAAAGACGCCTGCAATGGTTAGAAGCATGTACACGTTTGTAACGTGCACACTGAGAATGCGTGGGACCGTCACGAAGATGGATACCATTATCAAGGATGCCATGAAGGTGTTCAAAAGAACTTTGGTCTTCTGTTTGCCATCAAGTTTCAATGTTATATAGCCGGATGAATCGTCCCAGTGCACAGGCGGTGAGAATTTGGCATGAGCCACTCTCTGAATACACTTGACTAGAAGTTCCAAACCGGCTATATCTATCATTCTGAAAAAAATGTGATCGACCAAACAAGAACAACTGAA
This sequence comes from Ceratophysella granulata, assembly GCA_034694905.1. Lineage (NCBI taxonomy): Eukaryota > Metazoa > Arthropoda > Collembola > Poduromorpha > Hypogastruridae > Ceratophysella > Ceratophysella granulata. Next base: position 10,351 of record JAQFYU010002815.1, read on the forward strand.
CTGACAATGTTTTCGTATTAAATGTGTACTAGCCAGTGGTTGACAAATGAAACGAAAATGTAGTTAAAAATACCATGAAAGTAGTTAATTAGCTATCAAAAAATATCAGTTTCAATTAAAATTATACAAATACTTTCACTTTTTTGCGTTTAATTACATGATTACCTGTTAGAAGTTGCAAGATGCAAGACTCTTGAATCACGATTCTAGTCCAATTGTATGCTGTTAATAATGTCTATGTACGTAAATGATGTTCTTAATTTACATCTGGTAACTTATATGTGCATTTGTTTTGTAACTAACTTCTATACAGAAAGCCTTCGACGAGGGAGCCTAATGCGTCTGTCTGTATGGAACAAACAGACTGGTGTGCTGACTGTATTCTAGTCACTACGAATAAAATAAATTCTCAGTAGTCCCGGTTTGGTATTGAATTTTTTATAGTTTCTATGGAACACTTTGCTTGGCGACACTTCCGGACAAAATGGACATTTCATGTTCTTTCTCCAATGTATCAAAAGGACAGTTCTTGTATTCACAACATCAACCGTCTTCTCCTGGTAAAATTTTAATTTGCAACACACACTTCCCTGGAATTCTAATTTGATTCGGAGATTCCTAAAATGCGTCTGAAAGTGGTCATTTGAAAAACAAGATTTTTGAATATCCTTATTTGTTGAAGTACAAGTTCAGCAATTATTCAATTTAACAAGTACATTTAATGGTTTTTTCCTTCTTGGAAAGTGA
>JAQFYU010002816.1:0-11095 GCA_034694905.1 Ceratophysella granulata
GCTGCGCTTCCGCAAAACTGGCTACGGACGGACGGACAGACAGACAGCATCATCCCATAAGACCTTTTGGTCTAAAACTGTAATACTCAAGAGCTATTTGAGTAAATTCACAATTTTGAAACTAATTATGGTTTGTGTCAAGTGCAGCTTGCAAAGAAGTAAATTTTTCCTAAAGTTTAAAGAATATTCATAACAATTAAAAGGAATTAGCATATAATTCTTATATTTTAGGTCTATTTCAAGAAAAACGGAATTTAATTCCATTTTAGTAGCTCTAATCGGACGATAAATATACTACTAGTCCAACTCGGCCTTTGAGAGTTTTCCACAAAAAAATACTCGTAATTTAAAGCAATTTAAGTCTCTAGAAAAAAATTCTGCTAGTTTCACATTTATAAAGGGCTTTTGAAAATGGTCACACACAAAGTAGGAATTGAAGCTCTTTCTAAAAATATTTTTTTGCAAAAAAATAAATTGAAATCCCTTTTGTAAACTAATTAATTACAAACTTGTTTCACTCAATCGTTGATGCTGTGCTGTACGACATATTTTACACAGGCGCAGAAGTCGGGTGTGAAGTTTAATACACAATGCAAACTCGTAAAGTCACAAAGGTGAAAATGTAAACGTATTCTCGTACCTATCTAGAAAAATAGAAGAATTGCACGAATCGAATTCAATGATTATCTAATTAAATTATGTGCGAAAATACGTGTCTAATATCGGCGCCCATGCCGTTGAACTAACCATCACCGAGTTGTTGATATTTTTAAATTGAATCATCACAAACCATAAAATATTTAGTGATCCTATTGCATCTTAATGGGGTTGAAGGACGGACGTAGTGATTTTCCGACCAAAGCCGCCAATTGCTGGCTTGAGACGTTTCGATATGTGGTTGTCCATTATGTATGTATATACACCGCACTAGTATACCGTCGGTTGTTTTGTAAAGATTTGACAAGAGGCGATATGACGCGTCCTGTCCCGTGCGCAGCACTCCCCTTACCCATAGCCCAACCAATATCTACTATCTGGTATAAACGTGTGGTCTTTGCAAAGATTGACGACGCATAACACATGCATTTAATCATAACTTTCTTAATGGAATATGATATTTAAATACTTACATTCGCGGTAAATCAAAAGTATAATTATTTGCAGTCAACAAATATTCTTTTAAATAAATTTTTTTTATAATTGTACAACAGCGGAGGTGTGCATTTGAAGGTTCCATGGGCGAACCAGTTTCGTTATCATTCGAGAATATTTAGTTCCCCCATTCGATAAAATGACATCTGACGAATTGAATATCCGATGAAAATATTCATCCGACGAAAAGACGTCCTACGAATATAATCCGACGAAATCATACTTCGACGAAATAAACTCCGACGAAGAGCCGGGTCACCATATAGTGTGGTTGTAGAGAAATGTTTTGCAAGGTTTGTATGTGTTTTTAAAAGTTTCTAAATAAATAAAGACATGTAAATAGTGGACAGATAGCATTATCTACTCTGAAAAAGGTTATTTCAATTACCTCAAGAGCCTAAGTTCAGAAGGGATTAACATTTTCGTGGTTTGGCCTTCTCTATCAAATGAAAAAAAGTACATTATATATTTGACCTGCAGCTTAGGTATATGTAACAACCAAGACAATTAACTAAATAGTATCTTCATGCTTTTCTGCTTTAGAATTCATTCTAAAGTTTGATTAATGATTGCATCCTTGATGGATATGAGATTGACCGTAAACTGCAAAAGTGCAGATCTTCATATTTGTGCCTTTCTACTAACATAATTAAAACAGGAAGTTACACTACTAACTACACTAGCCAACCAGTGTATGACTGACAAGTCACCTTTATAATCTGCTTTAGTTCAAAGGTCAATTATTTAAATCAGTAATATATAATATACTATCATCTATCTATATGTGTGGCTAACACTGTATTTACCAAAGTAGCAAATTCGTTTTAATCTTTTCTGTGATGTCGATTTGTCACATGCCGCAAACCAATATAAGATTAAGCTATTAACATAATAAGCAATTTCCGGTTTTTATTGATGTAATCCACCTATAAATACACTCCGATTATTTTCCTTTCTAAAACAAGTTTCTCTGAATCTCAGTTAAGGTTTCAGACTCTACTTCCTTTAAACATGAGTGCCCCACCAACGGATTCACCTTATTCAGGTCTGAATTTTAAACATTACATAAGGAAACCAGAGTTACATAGTACAAAAAATAAATTGGTTTGCTTTGACTGAGAAGCACGATATGCAACATAGATTCACAAAAGTACATTTTATTTCCTTGTTATAACAATTTAACTTTGAAATACATTAAAACATTATAGAACTGATTGATGCTTGATACTTCGATTTTTAAGTGCATTGTTCGGAATGCATATTTTTGGATTAACTTGAAGCATATTTTCAAATAATACCATTTGAGAAAGTAAATTTAGAATCGAAATTTAAGGTTTCGATTTCATTCAAATGCAGCAAAGTGTTTTTAAAGTCTGTTATTTTTGCCATTGTTCAGAATTTTTTTTATTGAAAGATGTCTATTTATTTCGATTGATTTGTTCAAAGCTCCGCATGAAATTGAAGTTAATCGTAGATTCTTGTCTTGTTTTCCAGGTACCATCGTTATCCCCGATACGAACAAGGGCGGATGCGTTGTCAACTTGGCCAAGGAATTCTTTGAAATTCCCAACAGGAATACAAGCAAGATAATTGTGATCGTGAAGGCGAGTGCTGGAGCGGAAATCTTGCTCTACGATCAAGTTCACACTGAATCATGGACACTCAAAGTCGCACTTGGAGCTGAAAAGAACACAACTTCGAATATTGGTCTCTATGCCAACCGAGACCCGGTCACCGATCAGGCCTATCCCACTCAAACCATCCGATCCCCTGGTATTCTGAGCGCCAATCATTTCAAGGCATTTACCATTGTTTGGAGATACGGAGTTGTCCAGGTCTTCAACGATGGAGAAGACAAACCGTTCTTGTCATGGAAAGGACCTGCGGATCTTCGAATCGGTCACTTTGGGGTCAGGAGCTTTGGGTCATCTGCTTCCTGGCTTGTTCAAGGTACGTTCTATTAAAAATTGAGAAATGCTTCTATTACAAGCAGAAGCATTGTAACTAAATTAAAGATGATGTCATCCAATTTAGTTAGCGTTCTGCATTAAATAACCGATTTTTTCTAAATTTCTAAAAAATTCAAGTTTACTATCTGAAACTATTACTCAAAATTTGTTTTACGATTTATCTGATATTATTTAAATTTGTTTAGCGATGCTTAAAACTGTGGTACTGGATTAAAGGATTTTTTATTTGATAGTTCACATTAAAATATAGAATGGAGTGCTACAAAGTTTTAATTTTTAGACTTTTAAATTAAACGTAGGTTTTAGTTCTAATATCCGTTGTACGTTGTACTCGTATTCTAGTCTAGAGTAAAATTTCATTTATTTTATTTTTATTAGGATATTTCACTTTGAGATTCCGGTACTACGATTGTATTGGTGTGTTACGTTTCAGAAATTTATATGTAAATTATAAAGAATCACGACCATAACTATTTTCTTTAATTGTTCTTGCTTTATCTTTTTCATCCCAATTTTTTTATTTTTTAAGTTTAAGCTTTAGGTTGAGTTGGAAGCAGGAAATGTGAAAATACTAAATGGGCTAGATATTGAAATTGGGATTGTATTTAGGAAAACAAAGTTGAGAAGCAGGAGGTAGGAAGAAGTTAAAGAGTGGGATATAGAGCGAAGAGGTCATGGAACGGTGTTGATTTGCAAATAAATACGTAATTTGGTTCAAATTTGAAATCAATAGAAAGTTCGAGCGGGCTGAATATTGGAAAGAAACAGCAGTTGCCCCAAATTGGAAACGACGAAAATTCTCATTTAATTCCAAAGTTAATTATGCATATAATTTGGTTCACCATTTACCTCTATTTTACCCAAAACTAAAACTCACAAATTTAATGAAATTGAAGTTTGAATTGGATTTAGGAAAGCAAAGTCACGGGTCACGGGTCGAAAAGACGTAGTAAGAAGTTATAGAGCGGGATTGAGCTAATAGCTGTAAAAGACAACACGTCGCGGGTTGAAATGAAAGCTGGAAGAAAAAATTAAAAAAGGCAAATATTGAGTAGACGCTATGGGAAGGGATTGAGTGGGCATTGTCGGCTAGAGTCAGGAGAAGTTGGTCGGGGTTTGAAGTGGCAGTTGGAATAAGTTATTAGTTAAGAATGGGAAGAGTAGTCACGGGTTGAAAATGAAGAACAGAAAGAGTGAATTTGAGTTGAACGTAATAACATACTCTCCGTTCGGAAACTCTAGGCACTCCGTTGTCGGTTGAGATTTGGGATAGCGTCACCTACGCAGGTCCGTAAGAGCGGCTTGATAAAAAACGGGCCTGCTCTGTAACATACTTTTGCACATGCGCGTTTTATCATGCCGCTGTTTCGGACCTGTGTAGGTGACGCTATCCCAAATCTCAACCGACAACGGAGTGTCTAGAGTTTCCGAACGGAGAGTAACATGCCACGGGTTAAGAAAAGAAATTAGAGAGTCCAATTGAAAAGGATTTGACGTTTAAAAAAGAAAGGAAAAGTCACGATTGGAATTGAAAATCAGGGAAATTGATTAAAGGAACAAAGGGCAAGGGATAAGACTAGAGTTGACAACAGGAAGGGATTGTTTGTTAAATGATAATATAATGTCAATATAAACGTTTTTAGCCCTCCGTCTCCGTCTGTACGACGGGCTAGTACTTACATACCGTTCGAAGATGAAATATCAAATTATGAAACACATTTTAGTTTAATTGCTATCATTCTCTTAGTTGCATGTATGCTGTGGATGCAGAGTCACCCATTTTATAGACTGTATTTACCTTTGGATTCGATCCTTCTTCAGGTGGAGACGAGTTTGCGACGGCGGAGACCAAAGACCTTGGTGGTTTGTTCCAACATTTTAGAGTGAACACGGGAAGACTCGAGTTTGCAATTAAGGCAAACATGGATGCCTACCTGGTGTTGTCTCCCACAACAAGTGACGAGAAACCACCTGGACTTGTCCACTTTGTCGTCGGTGGCTGGGGAGGAAACCGTTGCGGACTTTGGAAGAACGTTGGGGAAGTTGCTAACTATGCTCAAGTTAGTGTCTTAAGCCGATATGAGTTCAGAACGTTTTGGGCTGAGTGGGACAGCACTAGCGCTCGGGTAGGCCTAATACGCTAATACTGCTTAATTATGTGTAGCTCGAAATCAAAATATTATACTTTGCAGTTAACTAGCAACTACTGTAGTAAAAAGTGGAACTAAATTCGGAATTTTACCTGCAATTCAAATACAAATTTTGAAATTTTCAACAGTTTGGCGTGAAAGGAGACGAAACACCCAAGATGCACTTCAAGTGGCCCAAACCCATTGAGGACCTTCAATATTTTGCTTTGCTCTCTGGAATGGGTAATTTCGTTCATTGGCGTATTTTGGACCTTCCACCATTAGTTCATAGCGTGAAGGGTACTCCAGGACCTGCACCCGGACCGGAACCTATCTTCGTGATCAAGGACGCATAAGACACACGACATCGTTCTTTTGATGACTACTAAGAGATTATCCAATGGTTCAAATGATTTTAAATTCGAATCCAAGTTTAGACTGGTTTAATTTTTCAAGAATTATTCAAATAACTGTTGTTAATAGTTAACCAACTTGTTAATATATAATTTAAGCACATTGGAAGCGTGTACAAAACTAAATATATAATTCATTTAACAGCAATACGCAAGATATTCGTAAATCCAAAACGCATAATGTTTGTTCCGTAAGACTCCACAGAGCAGAATGGGCAGACCTTAAACACAATTCAAAATTCCTATTCAAAATTAGCGGAGATTTTGCTCCAGTCATCAAATTGTATTCTATGGCTCACCTCGGTTGGGGTAAACCAGTGTGCGCCAAGGACAGGACACTAAATCTCGCGAGAGGTTTTTATCCATGTAAGTAAGTTAGGTATTCCGAAACGCGCGCTTGGCTCTGATTGGTTGGCGCACACTGGTTTACTTTGACCCTCACCCTCTTCTAAATTACAAATTACAACTCCCATTTTCAAAATTTTGCCGTCTCTGGTGGAAGGCCAAAACAATTTTTCATATACCACTGGTTTGTAAGCTCTACGGCATTATCTCGCAGCAGTGCCGCGACAATCCGCACCGAAGTCACACATAATCGAAGTGCAAACTTCCATCTCCCACGCAACGCACTTCGCTCATGCTTGTCTCTTCTGACGACGTCAAATTCGTCTCATCGTCGCCCAAACACCTGTATCGGCTCGTTTTGCTCTTTTCTTTCCTCGAGCACAGGTGGTTGCGTGCTACTCGTGAAAGTCCTCCTCGTTCCATATCTGAAATTCAGACTGTGAAGGTTTGGTTGAAAACAAAAACACCTTATCTGAAAGCCTTTGTTCGCAGCTCGCAGTTTACTCACGTGACAATTCGTCCTTTCGGAATATTTAGTGTCTCGTATGTTGTTCAGGACATAACTACCTGTAATCCTGTAAGTAGACGTACGAGTAGTAGCGAAACAAAATGAAACTTCCATCGTTCAGTTTATATATTTTCATGAAACTTTTCAAGTTTAGTTTAGTTCTAACTTTCTTTACAGAAAACATTGGGCTGGCTGAAGTGCGCCCTCAATTCCATCTCTCAATTTGAGGGCTCACTTCAACCTTAGAACAGGGGGCTGGAAATATTTTGAGACATGTTCCCCTCGAGAATTGAAAAAAAAATGATCTCTGGGGGCGGGACTTTGCCAAGTAGTGGCGGTCCAACACGACACGAAAAAATCGAATTCGGATTTGTTGTAAAATATTTTGAGACACAAGAAATAAAAGCTGGTAAAATTTGACCCTGGAGGATGCGAGGTTTGCAATAGCATAAAAATGAACTCAAATACCGTTGAAAGAAGAATCTAACGCCAGTTTATTCTTTCCCACACAGCTGGAAAGCTGTACTGCGTTGTGCAAAGTAACCCAACCTGAAGCTACCATACAGGATATTCAGTGGGAGATTTTGTGCAAACATCATATAAGTAGCCTATAGGAAGCGCCATGCCAGTATAGCTACTTATGGCTAAACGCATCTACTCCATGCTTCAGGGGAAGCCTGTGTACCGCATAGGAATCTCAAAATCAGGAAGTTGATTAAAAATAGCATCATCCAAGTACGATATAACAATATTTAGTATAATTGACCCTTAATGTACCAATATGCAGGTTTAAAGTTACATGCATGTGCTACGCACATATTGTCAAACGAAATGGCCTCAAACTCTGAAGTTAGTACTTAAGGAATATGAAAAAGGTAAATTCAATAGTAGATCGGCAACGAGTTCAGATTGCTAATTATAAGAAAGTGATATAATATTTCCTTGATATCTTAATCCAGGTCAACAGCCTCGAATGTGACGAACTTCGATGAATAAGGCCTAGCTGGTAATGATCTAATAATATTCATCATGTAGTCCACTACGTCGTACAAGGTACTCCATCAGCACAATTCATCTTCAACAAAGTTAAGAAGAATAAAAGACTCGTCGCAGAGTTGAGAACTGGCTTGGCTGACACTAGTTGCAGGTTTGTGGTGTTCAAGGGAATTTCTTTAACATGGAATCAAAAGTATACATGTCAGGTTGTAACAATGAACTTTTCCGGCTAGCTGAATCCAGCCCTCATTTTCAAACCTCAGAATGAGGGCTAGATTCCAGCCCCGCGATTTATAATATAATTGTGTTTCTAAAAATCAAAAGGGAGAGTGGGAGAGGTAGTGCGCCTACCAAGTTTCTGCTCTACGCGCTTCATGGTAGCCTAGTTGTGCCGTGTGCTCAAACCGTGCTTGGAAAACGTTGAAAACTGAAAGTGGTCGCAACGCATCGGGAATTTTTTGAGGATGAGTCCCAAGTGGGATAAGTGCGCCTGATAAGTTTCAGCTCTGCGCGCTACATGGTTGCCGAGTTGTGCGCGCTTAAACCGTGCTTGGAAACAAACCAAACTACTCCAATCATCATCATTTTCATCGTCTTCATTACATGATTGCCTAAAAATGACCTGGCAAGCAATTTCTGCACCAATCTGCATGAACGTAGAAGCAGTGGAGAGCAAGTGCTCCTTCTGAATCCAGCTGCATTCCACAAAAGGTGCATTATGTTGGATCCATATGTATTTGGACTTATTATAAACAAACAAATTTTAGATTCACTTCAATGTGTACTTGTATTAACTATTTCTTTCTTTTATTTTCGAATTGAACATCAGCTCTATCAGCAAAATGTTATCCAGGTGTCTGGATACTCGCGAAGTGTTTAGTCGCCTAACCGTTCTAAACACAATTCCAGATTGTCTCTATCACTTGAAAAGTAATTTACAACATGATAGTTGACACGGTCAACAATAGAATTAATAGAAAGTTCCACCCGACTTCCATCAACACCGGGGATATATTTATTGTAACAACGGGTACAGGATGGCCTACATTTATGGAAGGATGTCTTATCCTTTTTATAGAAACTCGATGCATTACGCAGAATACATTTAACAATTTCTGGGTACTGGAAAACTTTGTTTAAACACAGACATTGCACTTGAAATTCGCCGATTACAGTTTTTACTATCGGCTCTCAGTGTTCCGAGAATTCCCAAAACATCAACAATTACTGGGGCACCGCTACTTCTACTATTAAGATAAACTCACATAATAATTACTTTTATTTGAAATGGAGCTTTGTTCTCCTTCTTTAATGGTTTTTGACTTCTTCGCCGACGTCTGCTTTGGATTTCCCCATGGTATTGCGCTTTTTTCCTTAAGGGGTCAGGAAAATCAGGCAACTAAGATTGCTTAACATAATCCATCAAGGTGATAGTACCATCTGGACCGCGTTCGAACCAGGCCTCTTAATAGGATGGCGATAGACCCGGATTTGGATTAGACTATTATGGCTCTCCTGAAGTTTTACAAATTAGAAGCAGATAATATTAAGGTAATCTAATGACGAATTAAAAATAGTCATTTTTTGACTCAAAAAATATTGGCTATCAATTTCGACCAACTTTGACCCTTAATTTTTCAGAAATGTAGAGAATGATATTTTATTTTATTTGAGAAGATCAATTACAAGCATACATTCAATTGAAATTTCAAAAATAAACAAAATTCATTTACCGCCAAGCCAATTAAATGACGGGGGTCTGAACAGGCTAATACAACCCGCCTGGGAATTAGTAAAATTCCATGCAAAAAAATATTATTAGTTCTAAAAATTAATCATATTCAAACTTAAATAATATTTGGATGGGTATTCGAATGTTTTGATTGAAATTTTAAATAAAACAAATCATCAATATCCTAAAAAGTCAAAAATTAGAAAAATAGCGCTGATTTTCATGTCGCCAAAAGTAATCTCTAAAGACAGTGCGAGCTATACCTGAAGTAATTAGATAATCTTAACACAAAATACTCTGACACTACTTGATAACGAAATGCCTAATTTACCTGGGTTTATGGAGCTGGAGTTCCTTGTCCTGATCACTTGTTTCAAATTCCGTCGTGATTCACACTGGTACACTGTGGTACACTGTACACTGTGCACTGATACAAGCAGATAACCCCATAGTTTAGTGAATCCCGTGTCAGATCGGCAGCAGAATGGACACCACAAATCTCAATCGAATTCTGACAAACACAACTTTTTTTATTAACTAATTAAAATTAAAATACGAGTCACAACAGTGAAGGACATACAAAAGGGGACCTTTAAATAAGCCATCTGAACTGAAATTGCTGGCATTCAACAATTTCTGAAATGGACTAAATAACATACCAACCAGAACAGATCTTAGTAATGTATAAATAAGGGTATACTCAAAATAAGATTCTGAGTAGGGAACACGAGAGGATCGAATAAGCAGCCTGAAGCTAAAATCTGAACCAGACCTTCCTGGGCAAAAACACCAGCCCAAGCAATGGGAATGCCAAGGAGAAGGAATAGTCCAATACAAACAAGTTGAGGAAACCAGTGTTTAGAAAATCAAAGCATGAGAATAACTCAGTAATAAACCATCAAAGATGTAGCTCTTATTGAGATATTAATAAAAACGCTGGGTAAACTTCACAATTTAAGTTTTAATAAGTAGGACCTTACACCACCAGTGCATGAGACAAGAGGCAATTAGCTAGCTATAGTCATGAGATTAGGCTAGTTAGAAGAACACTAGAATTATAACATAGAGGAACCAACTTACATAGAATTAGGAAAAACTATCGAAGAATGGAAAGTAATTAGAACTAATTAGACTTTGATCCTAATCAAAAAATCATTATAAAATTTTGTTTGAAAGGCACACGTAACAGATGGATTGGTTAACCGATACTTAAGGGATTTCAAAGTTTTAGACTCACCTTAAAATTAGTTGTGAAGATGGAGCACACTGTCAAAGACAAATTGATAGAATAGGAGATGGCGTGTCCGGCATCTTCTTTTTATACATTGACATGGGTAAACACTATATATGAAATAAAATACGACAGAGCAACTATGGGACTAGAAATATTAATAATTAAAAAACTGGCTTACATAAGTAAGAAACATAACGACAAATAAGGAATAAGTAGCTAAGTGGCTACAAAACACTTTAGACTATATATAACACTACATAGAGACTCTAAAGGCGCATTTCCACTAGTGACGTGCGTCACCCTGCGTCATGCGTGACGCCAACACAGAGCCTTTTCCACTGCAGCGTCACCCTGCGTCTAGTTGGCTCGGCGCCACTAAATTCTGGCGTCAAGTTGACGCGGCATCATGTTTCTCGTTACCATTTCCACTGAAAAATGCAGCGTCAAAACCATCGCACGACACTGCGATAAGCTGACGCTCCCAAAAGTTGAAAAAATTGAATTTTACGAAAGCGTCGTCCTCAAACTCTCCTGTCTAACATAGGCACAGATTGTTCCCTCTCCGTGGGAATTTCAAACCCGTGTATTTGTAACTGTTTTGAACTAGTGCGTGTAT